>JAANSP010000286.1:0-24546 GCA_036850745.1 Homidia socia
TTGTGTCGCTCCTTTCCTGCCTGCTTGTTCTAAAGAACTGTGACTCTACTCTCTCTGACGTGCAGTGTAGCTCGTAGCTGGTTTTCTTCTTTTGGCCTGTTGTTGTGAAGCGCTGCTGCTGCTTGCTCTCCATCCATCCATCCAACTTCCCAACTGCGTGAATCGGGCTGTTGCCGAGCAAGAGACACTGTTCTGTTCCTCTTCTTATTTTGTTGTTGTTGTTGTTAGTCTTGTTATTATTATTATATCCCAACATCCATGTACTACTACTGCGAGAGTGCTACTACTACCATATTGGCAAGCTGTGTTGTTGATCGAAACTAACAAGTAGTTTATTTTTGTTTTAATTTTTCGATACCGAATTTCAAAATTCATACAAGAAAACATCGATAAGGTAAGAACATTTTATCGTTTAATTATTGCTTTACATTTCTGCACTGTTGTCATTCGAATATAACCAAGGGATTCTAGGGAAAGGGTTGTGTTTTCAAAAGTTTTTTTTCTGCGATCAGACGGTTGTGGTTTGTGAGTCTAGGGAGGTGGTGGTGGTAGTAGATGTAGCATATTGTGGGCTGCCAAGTTGGATATTTTAGGTTTTCAGTGATGACAACTGGTCAACGGGATAGATTTAGGGCTATTTTAACTGTGTGGCAGGTTGTCATCAAGTGACATTGAGCTTGACCTTTGAATTATTTCTACCGGTGGAGGTGTCGGGCGGAGAAGGAGCTCTGACGACACCGGCGGCGCTAGTTACTACTACTGTTAACAGTAACTAATCATGTATATGAATATGAGAGTAGTAATGGTGTTGTTTCAGGAGAAGCGCCGTAGAGATTGTGATATCGCCACCAACACCGTCTTCACAAATCTCGTCTTGTAGTTTTTACCTTCTCAACATTGTGGTGTTGATATTCCATACTCACTGCTTCACTTCATAATCGCGTTTCTCATAAAAAACACAATTCTTATTTTCGGAAAATTCACGACTAAAGCATACATCAATTTTATTTTATGCATCTCATGATAGACATTCTAATTTTGCTAATTGATGTTACAAGCCAACCGTCATGGATAGCAGGAATAGTAAGTGACTTAATAACACAATCATTAATGGTGTCTGCTGGATCTTTTTCAGTAGTTTGTAAATGAATAGAGAAATTTGAAATTTAAGCAGGCATTAGCTTCGGGAGTATAAATTCACCATTTCATGTCATATATCAAGAATTTAGGAAAACTGATAAACATTTTGCTAATTGATGTTACAAGCCAACCATCATGGATAGCAGGAATAGTAAGTGACTTAATAACACAATCATTAATGGTGTCTGCTGGATCTTTTTCAGTAGTTTGCAAATGAATTGAGAAATTTGAAATTTAAGCAGGCATTAGCTTCGGGAGTAAAAATTCACCATTTCATGTCATATAACAAGAATTTAGGAAAACTGATAAACGTTAGCCGATTGTTGGCCACGCTTTTTTCGTATTACTTACTCTAGCTATTATTGTAGTAGCAAGGAAAAAGCTAAAGGCAAGCTGCAAGCTGAAGCAGACATAGACCAGCAAGACCAAAGGACATGCATGCTGTTCGCTGTTGTTATTATACATCTTCCTTCATGCAGCAGGCAAGCAAGTTTTTTTAACAACATCAACAACAACAACTTGAAAACTACGACGTAGTAGAAAAAAATATACATTTTACGTACCTACCTACACAAAGCTTTTATGGTTCACACTTTACATCTCTAACCAAAACCATCATGGTACATAGTTAGCTAGTTATAGAAATAATAATAAAACGGGTGGCCTATAAAAAGTTGCTCTTCATATAACCAGTACATTACATTGTTACTATCGTGGTGGTAGTGCAGTGGTGTTGCTGCTGGTGTGGCGTTGAGCTATAGACCTATAAACAATATAGAAGTGAAGCATAAGATCGTTATATATACATTTATATATATTTTACACAAAGAACAGGGAGATTTTTTCTATTTGGATTTGGAGATGCTTCTACGTTATCTGTCATTATGATCATTTATGCTGGTTAGTTAGTTCAGTAAAAATATTATAAGCATCAAAGCATCATCATCCCCGTGCATATGTACATATGCAACTCACATAACATATTATCGCATCTCTCGCATCGTACGATGATTTTTTTTCTGTGGAAGATGCATTATATGTGTCTTTGTGTGGTAGTAGTGGTGGTGGTATAGTATGGTCTGAAAGAAAAACCTGCCTGCAAATTGCATACATAACGTTTTTTTAAACTATAGCCAGCATAGTATGATGATGAAGCATCGAGAATACACGACGATGATAGTTTCTGGGCACAAAAGAACACAAGCGAACAAGTAAAGTGGAGAGAGCAAGCAAGCAACAACAGCGAAAAAAATAGAATGAGAAGGTGGAACTTGTTCGTGGTGGAGCTCAGTTGGTCGTCAAGTATTGCTTGGTTCACTCCAAAAAATTAACATCGTATTATCAGCAGTCTCATCATCATCGTCGCTCTTCTCTCCTTCTCGTCGACTCCTCCGTCGGTCGTGCAGAGTCAGTTTGTTTTGTGCGTCAGTCAACATCTGGTTGGTGTTGTTGTTCTCTCTCTCTGCTACTCCAACAATTTCTACGAAGCTCCCTTTTTCTTTCTTATCCTCTGATGAACTGAAAATAAAAATTTCAACTGCTGAACCAACAACAACTATTGTATTATTATTGTTATTTTTCTCTACTTCTCATATTTGTTGTTGTTGCTGTCGTGGCCAGAAGCCAGGGTAAAAGAATAGCAGTTTAGGAATTACTTTAAGAGATATTTTTAGTGAAGGAAAGGAAGTGAAGAACAAAGAATTTTTATTTTATATCCTTACTCAAATACATATACATAATATATATACATATGTATATCAACCTACTCATAGTAAATATTTGTTGTCTTTGTGTTGTGTATTTACAAGTGTTAGTTTAAAGGAAAGGAAAACAAGAAGGATTAAAACTTTGTAGAGTTGTTCTTAGAGCGTAAACTGCGTTCTTCAGCAAAGACAGAGAGAAAGGCAGGAGAAAAGGTTTTCTTTTTTGAGTTAAATAAGCGATAAGAAGACATAGTAGTGCTGATTAACATTACATAATATTACTTGCATTTTTTGTATTACATTACATTATTATTACACTACAAATAACTTGTTTGCTCATTCCTCTGTAAATAAAAATTTAATATATATAAAGGTTATCTTGTTGTTATAGAGCAGGTTTGTTATTATAATACCGTTTTGTTTTGTATTGTTTTGTTATAGAGAAAACCTTTTTCTCTCAAGTATTTTCAGTCAACGGGTTCTGTTGATTCCATAATATTTGTAGTCAATTATTGTTAATTGTTAAAAAAAGAGTCAGGATAGTGGTGTATAGTTTTTGAAAGCAAGTAGGCACAACAAGTGTTCAGTTTTAAGCAAGGGAAAAAGATAGACAAAAGTGTGTTCAATTTGTCAGCTGTGTATTCCGAGTCGAATTAACTTTGTGAAAAAGCAATAATAGTTGTTACTTTTTTTACCGATTGTCTCCACCAAACATCACTGCCATCATTGATTTTTTGATTAGTTTGCTTATAAGAGACAGCTACAAACAGTTCAGTATTTTGAAGAAAAAGATAATTTTTGGTTATTTATCGTAAATACATTTAACAACGTGATAAAGTAATCTGTTCTTGTGTGGGAATCAATTCGTTCTGGATGACGAAACGGTAAGGTTTAAAAAAGTAAAAATCACGATGTAGTTTGTGAGCTTTGTTTTATATTTTATCATGGGATATATGCAATATGCATGCATACAATAATAGCCCCAGTTTCATTTGTAAATGCGTAAAATAAATTATTGTGGCTGCCGGTGTGAAGTAGTAGTAGGCATTAACCAGAAAAGAAGTGGTAGCAGCACACTTTAGCATTGTTGATGATCAGGCGAGACTACAAATTGCGTTGTATTTTTTTCGTGCCGCTCGCTGCGCTAGCGTTGTTTTGGTTCTGACTAAGCAATAAGCATTATATAAATACATGTTGACCTTGGCAACAAAAAACATGTTCGAGCCGCAACAGTGCCGTGGTGTTCCAAAGTATTGGTTTTGCTAGTATTAGCGATTTCACATGAACATTGTATAATAGAAATAATAATATAATGTATTTTTGTTTTGTGTGTTTCTTTTTGTAGAAGTGTCAACTTTTGGTAGGAGAGACAAGAGAGGGAGGATCAAGTGCGGCTTGCGCGCAAGAGAGAATCCACTGAAACGGTTGCCGAATCATCGGTACAACACAGCTCATTGTATGAAAAACATTAATCTAGTTTTAGAACGACGTTCGAAAACAACAAACTGTACAAAGACGGCGAACAAAGGATCATCACCACATTGTACATCACTTAAACTCATGAATAATCGTGCTTCTTTGCAAACTTCGTCGTAGCATATTGCATATTATTGTTGTCAAGCAAGACAAGAATCCTGAAAATTGGAAAGGCTGACTTACCTGGATTACCTGCAACTAACTAGTTAAACTCTCTACCACTTATATCGCATTCTCTGTAACGTTTCGAAGGAGGAATTTACGAAAGAATATATTAGTATCTTCATAATAAACTATTACAAAAATCCAAGTACAACAATTTCTTTAACCATGGAAACTGAAATCAAGCTTTTGAACGGAGGGAATGACCTGGTCAAGGTAAATGACGTTGTTTTGTTGAACGGAGACCCAGGGGAGGACGTTGACGCAAATGGAATTGACGATGGCACAAAAGGTGCTGATGATAAACTAATGGGCGACAACTTTCCATCGGATCGTATCAAGCGGAAAGCAAAGCGTCTTACAAAACACTTAGCCAAGGAGGCTAGCAATGGAACTGGCCCAGTTGTTACTGGCGTTCGCCATTTGAAAAACTCCCGAAAGCCAAGAAATGGTTTTGGTCGCGGTCTTCCCAAGAAAGGTTTGTACAAACAAGCATTTGTTTTATGCATACATAAACCTATTAAAACACATTGGGTTCAGGATCGAATTTGAATTGACAAAGAAAAAAAAATCATTTGTCTTTATAACATTTGTTGTGCTTGTAGGTGGTGCCGGGGGTAAAGGTACATGGGGCGCCTACGGTTCTGAACTCAATGCCGACGGTGCGCTTGATTACAAAGACCCCAACTATGATTCCGAGTCACTCGATAATGGTGATATTCATTTAGAAGCAATCATTCCTGAAATGTCAGACGATGAAATGCAGGTATATTTTTTTTCTATGTATACAAACTGCTAATTTAGGTATTTATGGCAGTTTAAGTAGCAACTTTTCATTACTGAAGTAAAATTTATTTTTTTGTTGCAGAAAAATGTCGAGGGAATCATCTTGGAATACTTTGAGCACGGCGATGCTGGCGAAGTCATTGCTGCCCTAGAAGAAATGAATTTGGGGCAGAAGAAGCACAAGACGATCGTTATTGCTATTGAAGCTGCAATGGATCACAAACCATCTCACCGAGAAATGACCTCTGTTTTGATCTCACAATTACTGATGGAGGGCGTTATTTCGTCCGAAGACGTTGCCAAAGGTACGTTGTCTTTAAAAGTGTGTGTGTATCGCAGTTTTCATGGATATTCTAAGCGAAATGTTAAAAAACAATTTTGAATTGCATTTAGGATTCGAGATTTTGTTGGGCAATTTGCCGGACCTGATTCTGGACGCTCCAGACGCTGCAACAATTCTCGGAAACTTTATTGCTCGTGCTGTAGCTGATGATTGCGTCTCTTTGGGTTTAGTTCATTCCTGGAAGGATTTGGCTCCTAAACATTTAGGATTCGAGATTTTGTTGGGCAATTTGCCAGACCTGATTCTGGACGCTCCAGACGCTGCAACAATTCTCGGAAACTTTATTGCTCGTGCTGTAGCTGATGATTGCGTCTCTTTGGGTTTAGTTCATTCCTGGAAGGATTTGGCTCCTAATGAACATGCTAAGTGAGCTCCTATTTCATATTATTGATATCAACAGAATCCTTACTACCACATTTCTTGGGTTACCGTTAGTAATAGTTCAAGGTAGTGTTGTACATAATATACCTAATTATCTTCCCTTTTATTCTTTCAGAGCATCTCTTACTCATTCTGAAGTATTGCTGGCTGACAAAATTGCAATGCTTCGGCTTCACAATGTCTGGGGTGTTGGAGGAGGCGGTCAACCCGTAAGAGCTTTGTCCAGGCGCATTTCAATGCTCTTGAAAGAATATCTCTCTTCGAATGATGCTACCGAGGCTGGTCGTTGCCTCCGCGAGTTGGAAGTGCCACACTTCCACCACGAACTAGTTTATGAGGTAAGCTTATAATAATTTTTAAGTTTAATGTTTTTGTGTTTTTTTTTGTGTGTTGGACGCCATTGCATGGTCTATTTCTATGACACCGGCTAATATATAGTTTTCTCATTTTTGTTTTACAGGCCATAGTAATGGCCCTTGAGTCAATGCAAGAGGGCGTGGAAGATTCTATTTGTCGGCTTTTGAAATCTCTTTTTAATTCTTGTCTCGTTACTCCAGATCAAATGCAGCGGGTAAGCTATAAAAATAGCATTTGTCAACGTCCAATTTTCTATTACTTTTATTTATACACCTAATAATGCTAATCTTGTTTCCATTTTTACAGGGGTTTGTTCGCGTCTTTGAGGACTTGCCAGATATCTGCATTGACTTACCAGCGGCGTATTCTCTGGTTGATCGCTTTGTTCTTAAAGCGCAGCGCAATGGATGTATCACGGATGAGATCGTTCGTCAAGTTCCAATTCGGTACGTGATAAATGGAGTGAACTTACGAAACATGTTCTTACCTACTTTTCCTTTCAATTACAAGCTTTAACTTTTGTATATTTTAACATTTTATAGTGGTCGCAAACGTTTTGTCAGCGAGGGAGACGGCGGAAAAGTTAAAGATGATATCTTGTAATCCATCCCGGCAGTTCAGACGATCGGAAGCATCAGACTGGCTTGTTTATTATTAAAATTTGGCATTAAATATTCTTGTATAAATTTATTAATGAAGAAGGGTGTGTTAACCTTTTCTCTTTATGAAAAACACAAAATAATTTATTTTACAATGTCATTTACTTTTCATTTAAATTAAGATTGTGTAAGTCATTTTCAAATTACCTGTGAACATCAAGCACCGGTTTAGGTACTTAGTCTGAAACAATTCCGAGTGTGAGGATTTATAAATCAAATCAAATTATTATTAGTTATCGATGATGAAATGTATCAACTAAAAATGTGCAGTTAATCTGCGAAAAGTTAAATTGTTTGAAAAATAAAATCGAAATGTTGGAGTAAAAGTGGAGTTATATAATGTTTCATTTGATCATTTACATTTATTTAATAAATTTATTCAGGACCATCATTAACAATTTTAAGGAAAAAACGGAACAGGTAGGTACATTAACAAGTTATACATCATTACAGCTATCACAACTACCTACATATTTTAACTTGAATGACTCTACACAATCTTCTTCGAGGAAGATCAAGTTTTTATACATTTTACATAATAATGACAAACATTTTAATACACAAGTTTTTTATTAAGTGTCCGCTGAGAATTCAATATTTAATCAATCGCCAAACTTTTCATTTTATTCTTATTACTAAGCCAAATTGCGACTTCGCATTTCCTTTATCAAGGTGTTTCCCATTTGGGCAGGGCTTTTTGTAACAATTACGCCGGCCTGAAAAAGAAACAAGGAATCATAACTTTGCTTTCAATCAGGAACAGATTATAGGGAGTCAAAATTTTATGATAAAAAATAAAACTGTACATTTTCCAAAGCTTTAATTTTGTCTTGAGCTCCACCCTTTCCACCTGAAATAATGGCACCAGCGTGACCCATTCGTCTTCCTGGAGGAGCTGTGAGTCCGGCTATGAATGAAACGACGGGTTTGCTGTTAGGGCCCTGGGACATAATAAAAATCAAATTTAATTACATTTCGCGCTTCATTCAAAATGTGTAATTTTTGCTTTAAAAAATATAAATCATCCCTCAACACATCTTACAGAGTTATGTTTGATTAAGTATTCAGCAGCTTCCTCTTCTGCAGTGCCACCAATCTCACCAATCAAAATGATTCCTCTGGTTTCAGGATCATTTAAAAAGACCTCCAGGCAGTCTATAAAGTTTGTGCCATTAAAAGGATCTCCACCAATTCCAACACACAGCGTTTGAGCCTAGTCCAACCTACATGACGGTAGTTAAAATTTTTGAATTTAAAATAACAATGCACATTCAAACAAACTTATAAATAATTTGCAAAAAATAGGTGTATACCTGGGTTGTTTGGTGAACTGCCTCATAAGTCAAAGTTCCCGATCTTGACACGATGCCAACCACACCTTTCTGGTGAATGTGACCGGGCATGATCCCGATTTTGCACTAAAATTAAATATTAGAACAAATATGCAAATAGTGTTTGCTTTAAAAAAATAAAATCCACTTTATTAATGAAAATTACTTTTTCCGGTGCAATGATTCCAGGACAATTGGGTCCTATCAATCGTGATTTGGTCTGACGCATTAAACGATGTTTCACACGGACCATATCATGTTGTGGAATTCCTTCTGTAATGCAGACAATAAGTGGCATATCCGCATCTATAGCTTCCAAAATTGCTTTGGCCGCACCAGGTGGTGGTACGTAGATCACAGTGGCTGTGGCTCCAGTACCATCTCTTGCCTAAAAATCAACAGAAAATCAACAAATTTAAAAAATGTTTGCAACTTTTGATTGTGCAACCACTTAAAAGAGACAACTGCATTCTACCTCTTTGACTGAATTAAAAATTGGTAACCCCAAATGTTCCTTTCCACCTTTTCCTGGGGAAACACCTCCAACCATATTGGTTCCATACTCGATGGCTTGCTTGCTGCAAAAAAATATTTATCTCATAAATGTTAAGCACTTTTTTATACAAATATACAATATTCAATAGTCATTCTATCTGCCGTCTGCTTCTCTTTGCTTCTCTTTTCGGAATGACTCACTGACTATGGAGGGTATTCCCTCAATGACTAACCTGTGAAAAGTTCCTTGTTTTCCTGTAAACCCCTGGCAGATTACTTTTGTTTCCTTGGATAACCGTAAATTCGGTCTTGTTGCTGTATAGCATGTCCTAACAGCCACATTTCTCAATTAGGGTAACAGCGGCTGAAAAAATCAAAAAGAAAGAGGTTTATTATCAAGACTAAATGCATAAAAAAGTGCTTGCAAATTTTATTGAAGGACGGGAAAAATTAATACCGCTGTTGCACATAAAGTTTGCATTAAATCGTCCTAACGTTCCAGCCATTTTCTGATTACTAAAATAAAGTACATTAAATATTAGACCTTTATTAACTTTATTTAACATATAACTGGCGAGTAAGGTTTATTGGTTATTAATGTACGCACACTTGACATTCCACACACAGAGAACTTAAACTTTAGGTTAACACTCACCTATCGTTTCCTTACTACACAAGTCTCTTTTAAATGTGATTATCAGCAGCAGCAACAACAGACAGGTGGATGGGAACCTTTGGGAGTAGCCAATTTTAATTCACTGTGCGCACCTTCTCCTAAGCTCTGTTCAACGCGTGCACGATAACTGCTAGAAATGAATTTAAAATGCAAATACCAGCTAATTAATATTAATTATGATTTTGTTTAGTAGTAAGAGCTGTAAAAGATTTTACTGTCTACCGCTAAATCTCCTCCTGCATACTTTCTCCGACGAGATCAGATCAAGATGAACACATGAACGTGCCTTGGAAAAGCAGAAAAAGGTGCTTTTTTAAGCGATCAACATCTGTTAGATGAGCAGTTGAGTGTATGGCACTCTCGTCGTCGAACGGAAGAAGAGAAACATCACACCAAACAAACGGCCAGCAGTTGCCCTCTTTACTTCACGTTGCAGAACTGTTAAAGCTTTAAGCCTGTAATGCTAGTACATTAGATTCACGCTAGACGTCTTCATAAGTCGCCTGATGCTGGTGTGGAACACAAAGAAACTCCTTTTTTACTCAATCGACTAGCTAAACTCATTATTATTATTATTCACCCACCCACCACCAACCAAATACCATAATAATATATTGTTCAGAGAGAAGAATTCTCATTTGTTTCCAATGAATTGGTTTGTAAAAAAAATTATGAGCTAAACTGCAGACCAGACTTTTTTTTAAAAAAAATGTGTGAGACATGACTAACAGACTGCTGCACACCTTGACTATTATTATTATTACATGATGACTACTAAAGTTCAAGGAGATTCTATCCATACGATTATATATGATGATGAGAAGCATGAGATCCACAGGGAATTGATGTGATGGAATGTGTGTATACCTGCTGCATGTATGTATGCATCATCATACTATATTATATAGTTAAGCAAGTAATTACTGTGTATTTTTCAAACAAGTTGACTCACTGTAGTTTACTTGCATTTAAAAGCTTAATGCATGATGATGATATGAGTTTTTTACCATTCATTATTGGCATCATTCATGATTGCGAATCCCATAATGTTACATACTTGTGTCATGGTATGTTACTGTCCTTGTATTGTTGCGCTTGCGCTATTATCACATTTTTCTGAGCACAATCACTCAAGTGAATATACGCATGATCATGATACGAACGAACAAGTTGGTTCGTTGAAATTTATTTTGGTGGAGGCAGAGAGTGTTGTACTACTAGTGTAATGGTAGTCATCGTGTGGGCTTCATTGGGATAATAGTAATGATGGAAAAAATTAGCAGTAAACATATGAAATACATGTATGGCAATGGTTTTTTTTGATTACTTACAATATTTACTATTATTACTACTTTTAAATTGAAAAAAGATCTAGAATTAAAAAAGAATAAGAATAGCATATGAGCTTGATTTAACTTCCTTATCGTTAACTTAAAGTCATCAACAGCGTTTATGAGAAAGAGTAAAAACTGCTGCTGCTTTTGCATATTACTGCAAATCTTTAGCTATCGTTTTATTACACACTTACCTTTGTTGGCTTGTTTTCAGCTCACACAACTGGTAATAAACTTGCTCTTATGGAATATATCGAATCTAGCAAGTTCATGCAAATTATTGTATATTACATTCTTATTAATAATATTCGCAAATAAATTCTAAGCGCTAAATAGTATTAACTTTTGATTAATAATAATAATAATGTTCAAAAGAAGCCAGAAAATTCCCTTTCATTGCTATTGGATCTTTAGTGCTGTTGGTGGTGTCTGTTGGCTCAAAGATGCATTTTGAAAATACGAAAGGAAATGGAGATTTTTAGATGGTAAAGGTGAGCAAACATCATGATGGCTAGCTTGAAAAGGGGAGAAAAATTATTAAATACAGTTCATATTGAATACCTTGTTGCTACAACAGGTCAGCACTAAGAATCTAGAGAGAGAAGTGTACAAGTAAATACGAAAGGAAGAATAAAAAACAACTTTCGTGCCTACAACGCAAAACGAGATAAAAAGTGTAAAGATTTCTTCTCTGCTCTCCACCTAACTGCACATGAGAGACAAGTGAAACTAGATCTGTTGCTGCTGCAACGTAATGATGTAGAGCTGTGTGTGAGCAATTTTCTCACTAACCAAACTTCTCTCACATCAAGCCAAGCTAAAAAAAGTGTTTTTTCTCAGTTACTTTACCTTTGCAGCATAGAAAACAAGGAACGAACCATAATAATGTAATATATAAATGCCACATTGCCAGTAAAGTTTACTTGAGTGCTTGCTTGGGCTTCAGTGGTAGGCACAATAGTAATAATAATGATAAAAAATACTCATTTGACTACTACAAGAAGAGAAGAGAGTGGTGAACAAAGACCAACATGCAGGCAGACTAAACTATGCTGCTACTTTAGGATATCAATTGGTGTGCATTGCATTTTATATTTTTTAGCTCATGAAAGACTGAAATGAATGATTACAGCGTGAATCCCCTCTCACAACGACTGCAATTGATTGTTGAGCCATGCATGCAAGCCTCGGCTCAAAACTTCTCTCCTTGTCATAGAAAAAGTAACATTCTTTATTGTACCAACAAGAAGGAACAGAGAACAATGCAAGGAACAACAATGACAATGCTCCATTGCCATGGCCCATACATTATTGAAAGGAAACTAGTGGTGGTGGTGGTGATGGTGAGAAGAAATGAACGCTCTCCTCAAGTACTTTTTATGGGGATTCATATATGCCAACAACAAGGAGAAGACGACGACGACGAAGAAGAAGAACCTCTACTCTTTTTACGCGTTTGGTAATGAACGCTTTTTATAATAATATAATATGTAGTCAATAGCAATGGGTTGGTGGCATGGCGGTGGAATAGAGTGCTTTGGCTGGCAAGGCAACGGCAATTGGCAATGGCAGACTAAGGCTTGTTGTGTGTGTGCAAGCAGCGTTTTCGTTCGTGTAACAGAAAAATACAGGCACAAGGCTAGGCCAAGCTAACTAACAAAGTTAGCTGAAAAGCGAAGAGAAACCATCAGATATAAGTTGTGTGTTTGTGTGTGAGAGAGTTTGGAGCTTGAGAGAGAGAGGCAGAAAAGGGGATTGTAGATAATATGGGAAATGGGATATATTATATTTTGTTGGGAAGAAGGAATCATAAAATGTTGTGCTGCTGCTGCTTCTGGCAAGAGCAAAAGTACAGCGAACAAGCCGTTTTTCTGTTGAAGAAAGAGAGAACTTGTTGTTTGTAGTAGGTAGAGGCACTACACTGGGAATACTCTCAGCAGCTTACATTTCATTTCATCCAACTTTTTTTCTCTGTCTGTCTGCCCTTCTTCTTCTTTTGCTATTGCCTGCTTGAAATTTAGCGTTGGTTGTTCTTATCCAAAAAGCGAAGGAAAAACTCACATTATAAAATGAAAGGCAAACAGTACAAATTTTTATTATAAACGCCACAGCAGAACGGAGCTGAGCAGCAAAAAGCTCTCTCGCCCGTCGTCGTCATTATCATGTTGAGTTCTTCTAAGTCTCAGCACACAGCACACCACACCAGTCCTCGAAACAACTTTTGTGCAAGCAAACAAAAAGCAGTGAGGCAGGCAGGTCTATATAGGCAATATGATTATTATACGAATCGAATGATATGACGACGAACGATGATGACATGCAATGGCAATAAGAGAACCCTGCTCTATTCTATACAACAGCTCAGCGTTTGCCTTCGCCTTCCCTTTTGGGAAGTTGTTGGTAAGCATGCACATTCAGCACAGCACCGCACCACCACCATCAGCAAATGTGAATTATTTTCATTTCGAATGCAAAAGCAGCTTTACTTTTTTTACACACACCAGAAACTTGCCTTTGCTTGCCATATATGCAGCAAGCGAACATGATAATGGTAGTAGCATTACATTTTTGTATCGTTTAGTTAGTTAGTTTAGTTAGTTTGGTTGCATTGCTTCTCTCTTTCGTAAACGTACTTTACCCTTTTACCCAACCAACACTTTATATCATATCAATTTGATATTATGATATAATCCCTGTTCGCATCCTTGGCTTGCTTCAGTATCGTGCAAGTGCATCAGAGAGGCAGCAACAAGAAAAAAGAACGGTTCTCCGTCCGTTTTTGTCGGTGGTGGTGTTGTGCATAATAGATTTTGTATGAAAAACATAAAGATAGAAAAGAGTCCTTTAAAAAACTTTGCTAGATTCTATTCTCCTTTAAACATTTTTCATCTTTTCTCCTTGGCCATTTCTACCAAAACAACTATCCATACAACTACTACTTACTACCATCATAAAATACATATTTTTTTCTCTCACACTGCCTGTGTCTCTCTCTCCCTTCTTTTCTACCAACATTTTTTACAGAGAGCGTCGAATAGATCGCAGTACTGAGTACTACACAAGTTCCTCCAAGCAAAAGTGGTGGGGAGAAGAAGGAGACGAACGAAAGGCAGAGAGAGGCTCTCTTCTATTCTCTTCTCATACAAAACCAGCAGCAGAGTCGTCGAATCGAGGAGACTCAACTTTCAGCAGCATTATTATTACCATGTACAACTGCTATTATTATTCAGTTATGTAGAGTTGGAGTTACAAGAACAAGGTTTTCCTTCTGCAGTCAGTCCATCGTCTTTTTGTATTTGTTTGTAAGAAGAGAAGACTGAGCTAGTCAGGCCCTCAAAAAAAGAGTGAGTTGTGTGTTTCGTTTGCACAGTTTATATCTGCTAGTTTTTGGTGGTGTTCGTGATGCGAACAAGGCAGCGTTGTTGTTAGCTAAACTAAAGTTGTAGTCAGACTGTTGGAGCAGTAACAGCAGCCGTCGTTCTGTGTGTGTGAGTGTAATGATAATGTGGGTTTTCTGGGAGTTTTTGCCTGAGTCAGTGTAGCTTCATGATCATCTTCTTCGTCATCCTCAATCCTCATAAGAATATTATTACTACTTATTTACGATGAACAGCATGCTAACTGGCATTGTAATCAAACTTTCTTAGTGCATATTGTATAGTAGTTGCTGTTGTAATCATCATCCCATTCGTTCCAACTAGAAGAAAAAAATTAACACAATAGCAGAGAGCAGCAGAAAAAAGAAGTATCATCATCAGAAAGTAACCTTATAGGAAAAAATATTTTACTACGTATAAGGTAAAATCTATATAATACTACAGCTACACAAGGGATTCTCAAGCAGTCGGAGAGAGGAACAAGACGGGGACTAGTGTGCAGTGAGTGAAGAGCTCTGGATTTGAGTTTAACAAAAGAAGAGCAAGCAAAAACACAATTTTTTTCGATTTATGAAACGAGATAATATTATAATTCAATCACGCTAAAACTTTGGAAACGCATAATATATTCTACTACGGATGAAATAGTTGCGTTAAAAGAAACGAATTTGTTTTCATGAAAAGTGAAATTGTTCTTTTGGCATGATTAAGCAACTATATATGAAATGCATAATAATAACAGTTATGTGATGAAAAGTTAATAGCAACAAGAAAACAGTAAAGTAGTAGTAGTACTACTAGTGCAATCTATATACCGTGTGTGTGTGTTGTTGTTAACAAAGTGAATGGTGAGAAGAAGCAGCCAGCGTTTGATGGTATAAAATGTGTATCGTGTAAAACGGCAAAAAGTAGTTTCCCCGTCGTTGTCTCTCTCTACAGAGGATAGTGAAAAACGGCAAAAAGTAGTTTCCCCGTCGTTGTCTCTCTCTACAGAGGATATAGTGCTTACACTAGGTAGGTGTTTTTTGCGAATTTAATGTTTGTAGACTTTTGTAGTAGTAATAATAATAACAATAATGGCATATAGTTTTGATCTTCAAGTAAATAACTGAACAGAGAGAGGCTTGTAAGGGCTGTTGTTGTAAATGCCAGTTGTCCGGTTTTACGGTGCATGTCATTTATTTATTGCTTATTTCTCCTTTCTTCCTTGAAAATTCATATTATCTTGATCATCATTGTCGTCCTTTTTTGCTTCTTATTATTAAATTTTTACTATGTATTGGAAAACTCGGTCCATTACATACTCGTTTTCCCTTTCCCCTTTGTGTTTATACCTATTAAATTAAAATTACTACTACCTTAAGAAGATGTATGTTAGTTTCTAATGAATCTCTCATTTTCCCTTCAGCTTTATTAGTTTATGACAGAGAGGGATGAAGAATGGTACCATCATATACGTATAATAAGTTGATGGAGATTACTTCTTGAGGAGAGTGCTTTTAGAATTTGGACTTTAGAGTGTGAAATTCAATGGAAAAGAAAAAAAGGTTCAAAACTTGATGTTCCCTATTCCCTACGAATACGAAACGATAGAAGATTTTAGGGAAGAGAATAGTGAACTTAACCAAGTACAAAAGGATAGATGAAGAAGAAGAAGAAGCGATTGAACCAGCTAGGTTGCTTCAATTCGAATGACTGGTAACGAAACGATAGAAGATTTTAGGGAAGAGAATAGTGAACTTAACCAAGTACAAAAGGATAGATGAAGAAGAAGAAGAAGCGATTGAACCAGCTAGGTTGCTTCAATTCGAATGACTGTTTGTTCATAGCAGACTCGTTTTCCATGTAAAAAGGAATAGCTTTCGAGATAATATGTATTCGATAGAAGATGCATACAAATATAAGTGGTGGTGGAGAGGGGATGGATGTGTGTAGTAGTAAGTAATATAGAGAATGCAGTAGCAGCGGACAAGAAGACACATGAAAGCGAGGAGATCTCCGCATCCTCCTTTCTTCATGAGAACAAAGTGCAGGCTGCAGGAGAACGGCAGCAGCAGAAAAGGAAGGGGAAATGAAGGGAAGGAATAGAAAGAACTGAAAGAAGAAAGAAAAGAAGAGTGAGTCAAGTAGAGAGAGAGAGAGGGGCAGAAAGATGAATATTTTTGTACAAGTTGTAGGGTAAAGGGTAACCAAAAAATCATGATGAAAAAGAAGATGAAGGGAAAAAGGTTTTTTTTAGCTTTGGCTTATTTTTTGTCTGTAAAGTTGCTTTTTAGCTGTTGTTGTTACTCACATTTTACAGTTCACACGCTCACACGTACAAAGACGTACAGTTAGGAAAAAGGAGAAATAATATAATGCCAAATGAAAAAATGCTCGTATGAAGATGATGGCTTTTTTTTAAAAAAAAAAATGAAATTTTAGCACAAAAAAGTTCGTTATTATAGCTTACACAGTCACTGTGGGCAGACTATTAATAGATATTTTCTTGCATTGTTTTAGAAAAGGTGGAAGGCAGCTTAAATGTGAAAAACAATCAACCTGATGTAATTTTACCAAAGGAATTATCAAAAATCATTTTTTTCGACCGCAAACAATCACTCAGTTAAACCGTTGAAACGTTTTAACGTTTACTCAGGTATGCATTATTCCGGATCAATTTTTTTATGAATGAGCATCATATTGTTGCTGGTGATGAGAGAGTCTAGTTCGTTATTATAGCTTACACAGTCACTGTGGGCATACTATTAATAGATATTTTCTTGTATGTTTTAGAAAAGGGGGAAGGCAGCTTAAATGTGAAAAACAATCAACCTGATGTAATTTTGCCAAAGGAATTATCAAAAATCATTTTTTTTCGACCGCAAACAATCACTCAGTTAAACCGTTGAAACGTTTTAACGTTTACTCAGGTATGCATTATTCCGAATCAGTTTTTTTATGAATGAGTAAATTATGATGTGTAATTGTGTATTGTTGCTGGCGATGAAAGAGTCCCTAGCTGATTAAATGCTAAGTGCATAATAAGTATAATTAATTGAAGAAAACATGTTGCGTAATTCTAGGGAAGATGAATTTTTGTGTGGAGGGTATCGGGACTACAATCAGCGTCAATCAGGTCGAGGCAGATGGTCATGAAGCGCAGAATCTAAATTACCAACGATCTCAATCTACGGTCGGGTCGAGGGTTTATGGCTGATTCCTTTGTGCGTCCCCCAGTGACGATTTCAATCAAATTTCCATTTTGTATTGAGCTCAGTCACATTGTAATTAGCCCAAAGGTGGGCAGGCAATCATCTTCCGGGTTTTTAATACATACGGAAACCAGCTACAAGGTACTGACTCATTGTTACACAACTGGAGTTTTTATGTTTGTAAACTTTTGACAAAGGACTTTTGACTTATGGCCATTAATTACTATTACTACAGTAAAAATCATGTTGGTGCCATATTTGCATTGTTTCACAGAGTTGGACCAAAGATCACAACGGTCCAGTTTCCACTCACCTTGTGGCCAAGGAATTTGTGAATACCCCTGTTCCGGATGCAATTGTATTCAGGAATCCTCGATTTTTTCTACGTCGACCATTCTCATCTTTACCGACTGAACAATACTCTCGCTACAAGAACCACGATGTCATGTTCAACTTGAAACATCCATCCTTCAACGTATGACAATTTCATCAATATATTTTCAAAAATAATATTTTTACATTTTTAATAAATGAGTTGATAAAAATATTCCAATAAACCCAAATGTGTTCTCTGTTTAGGCTTGTGAGCGTGTGGTAGGTTTGGATATAACAATCTTGAAGGTTGCTGACTCAGCGGTACCAGCTATTGGAGGAGTACAGGTATGGGGTCAGCCATGCATTCGTTGTTCGCAAGACCAAGTGGAAAAGTTGTACAAGAGTTGGAGCCGTATCATTCGTCATGGGGACACATATTTTCCACCGTCGCTTAGCAAAATAGAACCTTCGGTACGTACCAACTATTTAGTCACATTAGCATTTTTCATTTCATTTATTTGTTCTCCATGGTAATTCTCGAGTAATAATCTTTCTAGGATGAGCCAAGTCAACCGAAGAAGCCAAAACTCTCCTCAGATTCCAGCTTATCGATTCCAGACGACTTTCTTGATGTAATAACGTACGAGATTATGTGTCAGCCAATCCGGCTTCCCTGTGGTCTTGCAGTTGATGCAAACACATTGGAAAAGTATTACGCAGAGGAATCGAAATTTGGACGCCTGCCTAATGACCCCTTTACCGGTATCACCTTCACGGAAACGTTAAAACCAGTGGCAGATGCCGCCCTAAAATCTCGAATTGATACCTTTATAACTCAAAATGCAAATCACGAAGCAGTTATAAATTTACCTAGAACACTTGGTTCTGCAAGGCCCGAGCCGCAGCAACAACGTAGTAGTTACGTATTTAGGAACCCGAATTTAAGTGCATCCAGCACTATAAGTAGCACCAGGCGTCGTCAGACGACATTCAGCTCTTCAGGATTCTCTAATCCTGATTTGTTTGACAAACCAATGTACACGAAAGAAGAAAAGACTTACCCCGACCCGAAAGACAAATGTACCGTGTCTTCAAGCAGTCAAAGTGTGAATCCTGATGATCAGTTAAATTACGAATTATTCAAAATCCTATCTTCCGGCTCTCCATACTACTCTCCAAAAGTCGCGACTACTCCCAAGTTTAAGTGCAAGGACTGCAATCTTCCTATTAGTGTGAAACATGGAATATCTACCTTTTACATCGGTCTATGCGATCATATTATTCTGTGTAGAGGTTGTCTCGCAAAGACAGATAAGCAGGCACACAAGACTTGCAGTAGATGTGGAGTCGAATGGAGGGCTCGCGACTGCCTTCGTATTTTTATTTAATCATTAAAAAGCTATATTAAAAATAGTTTTCATGGGTTTGGATTTCTTTCTTTTTTGTCGTATGTACGCTCGTTCAATATCTCTATACATTTCGTCTTCACTACTTGTTTGAAATCTCACATAAAATTAAGCACAGCTCCAAGAGAGACTATATAGATTAATTACAGGAAATCGTGAACTGGCCAATGTTCAAAAAACATTTAAAAGCTAATTGTTGAATGAAGCTGCTTAATGATTCTGTTCAAATGTTCGTTCAATTCAATGTTGTTATTCAGATGCTTGTTGTGTTTACAAAACTTCATTTTATAAATATAAATCCACGGGGAGAATATTTACAACAACCCTTGTAATACATCTTTGCATTTACTTGTTGTTACTTAATTACTTGTTATATATACATACATATTATGATGCATAATAACAATTATCTGAGGTTAGACAACGTAATTAAAAATTAATTTACACAGAGAGAGAGAGTGGTATATATACAACCTATAAAAACTTACCTACCTATATATGTGAAAGCAAATATAAAGAGATGGTAACCGGTGAGACTATAATTAATTAATTACTATAACAATTTAATTTTAAAATGGTAGATATACGAGCACTTTTGTTATCATATCACTAGAAATTACTATGGTTTCTAAAATGATCGTACATGTATATCTATGAAACATTATATTATACAAAAAACTATGACATGCGTTTGATTTTTTTGGAATTCCAGACAAAAATTAAATACTATATCGTAGAGTGAATATTGTTAAAACTCTAAATATAATATTAAAATCACTTAATGGCGATAAACAATAAAAAGATGATTGTTGCAGTGACAAGCAGTGATTATAGTGAAGGACGGTTTTAAAGGATAAACTTTACGCCGTGAATACTGGAAAAGTGTCTTAAGTGTATACCCATTGCTTCAAACAGTATTAGACAAGCTATCTTTGTTACTGTTATCGATGATGATTCTGTGTTGAAAGCAAACGGTCGTTTTGCAGCATAAAAATAACATTGTAACTTCAAAATGACATGCAACAATCTTCCGTTTACTTACTACTACTAGAAGTATAAAACAGAGGTTCATTTGCAACAAAGCAAATAATGTCGGTGAAAAGATGTATTATGTTATGAAGGCGATGAGGTAATGAAATAGCCTGGTTTACATATTTGCTCCTACATGATTGAAAAAACAAACAATGTCTCTGTTGTATAAATGATTGACACATTTCTAACTAACTTACTACAGCTAACTAAAGGAAAAGTTTAATTTGAACGTTTAAAAAATAATTGAATGTTACGTTTCGTTCACTCACTCATTTAAAAAATAACCGAGACATTTGTTAATTGTGATCTGTGTTTTGTGTGGTATGTAAAAACGTTAATGTATTGGGTAGGGAAATACTTAATTTTTATCTTTTATGGGTGCAATCAATCATAATTATTGAATACTTTTAGAGCAAAAAAATGTATGGCTCTTGTGTGCATACACAATGTGTTAATGGGATAGCGTTATTGGTTATTATTATGCTATGCAAAGTATATGCGATTGGAACATTTACATGAAACGTGGTTTTTAATTAATTACCTAAATCTATTTAATTAATTGCTTGAAGCATGAATATGCGTATATACGTATTATTATCATTATTACTGTAACCTTTCAGTTACCGATTACAATTATTTATGTTGGTTTTTTAAAGGTGTATCTCGTTAATTGTAAATGAGAAATGAATTGTTTTATACGTTATAGCTAGCTTGTTAATAATAATATCGATCGTTGAACGTGTTATATTATACTATACAATTACTGTTGCTTTACTATAAAGATATTATAGACAATACATTTTCGGATTTATTTGTGCAGACAGAGAAAGTTGTTCGGTTTAAGGTAAACAATAATAATGGCATCGCCTAGAGTAAAAACTGTAACTGCTAACATTCGCAATCGATTAGCTTAGTTTTATATAACGTATATATATATTCTACTATTTTTCTTTATATCAAATGTTATTGTTTATGTGTACATTTAAATCTTGTCATTGCATTCAATGATCTCTTTTTGTAGGAATCCTCACCGACTATATGGACGTAAATGTGCGTAAATCAAATAAATTGTTTAGCTTTTGTTGCAAACTGAAATTGTAAATGTGTTTATGTACTTTCATTTTGATGCACAACTTTCATAATTAAAATGAACCTGCGTTTTTACATGATATATATGATAGTCGGGTCCAGCTTTAACTAATTTGGTGGGCGAGGATTCGACCCATTTACTTGCATTGCGAAGTCGCAGGATTTAGACCACCTCTAAAGTTATTGTATATATGATAGTCGCGTCCAGCTTTAACTAATTCGGTGGGCGAGGATTCGACCCGTTTACTTGCATTGCGAAGTCGCAGGATTTAGACCACCTCTAAAGTTATTGTGAATTCACAAAAAAACTTTTACAATCGCCCGGCAAAATAGTTAAAGCTGGAGGCAACGTAATGAATGAAAAATGTCAATTTAAAGTTGACCCTCACAAAAATATGCATATTATGTGCGTCGAAAAAGTTGATGCATGTAAAACTTGTGCTAAAAAATCACAGAAAACTCATTTTCACGTACAAGCTTATTATTGTTAGGATTTTTTCCGAGTACAAAATAATATTTCGAATCTCACGTTCTTAATACAACAATATTTAGTTACTGGTGAAATTTATGAAATTTTCAAGATTGGAGGTTACACAGACGTAGTAGATTCTGGTGTTTCGGATGTAAGCGTGATAAGACTTGCAGAGTTTTCTACAAGATCAGCAATGGACACTCGCCCCCGTTGCTTAATAAACTTGGCAAATTTAGCTAATTCTTCTTCAGAGATATAGATAAACTTTCCGCGATCATCCATGACCCCTGAAATCAGTTCAGTATAAATGATGCATCATCAGAACAAAAGTCAATGGATTAGAATGACTTTCAAAGAAATCAAAACATACTAAACTAACCTGTCAGTCTTCCCTCATTTACTAACGTAGTGAGTCTGTCAATTGCATCTGGAACCTTAAGACCAAATTGGGTTGCGAGTTCCTCAAAAAGGATGACTTTCTTTGCCTGTTAGTTGACAAAAACGAATTGATCTGGAACCTATATATATGAATACCTAAGCCTATGAGATACTTGCGTTAACATCTCATCATCACACTTACCCTGATGTGCTCGACAAATTTTTCAATTAGATTTCCTTCGTCCTCGTCTTCAGGTGCCTCACAACCTTCGCCCTCCACAGTAAACGCTGCTTTCATTTCCAAGTATTCTTCATGGATCACGTTTAGCCTTCTCTTCTCTCAACCGTTTCTCCTCCTCTTCTCGGTGTTTCTCAGCATCTGCTTCTTGCTTCTCGCGTCTGTAACAGAAAACGTTCAAATTCAAAATTAGTCAAGTATTTACACGGTTATATTAAGTTTTTAACCATTCCCTATAACATAAATGCGTACGCTTCTCGCTCTTTTTGCTCTGCAGCATCCTTCGCTTTTCGTTCCTGCCTCATCCGTTCTTCCGCTTCACGAGCAACGCGTTTCTCTGCTTTCGCTTCCAACTTTGCTCGTTTCTTAGCACCTAATTTTGGATCGTTCAACTTTTCTTCCAACTCCTCGTCAGAATACTGAGCTCGTTGACCAGCATTATCTCCATCACCATCTGATTCAAGAATCATCTGTTGAAATTTTGAAAAACAGAAATGTTCAATAAATTAACAAAGCTACAAATAAACAAGTAATTAATTGAACTTATAATAGTTGCAGACGTTATCTAACCAGCACGTCGTCCCCTTCTATTTCTGACTTGAACTGCCCTTCTGTTCCCACCAGCAGCTCGTTGCTGCCTCCCATGACCCTGTGCTTGTTCAGGATTTTCGGTGCCCTCCTTCTCACTTCCAAATTTTCCTGCTAGCCAAAACACGAACACGCTTATTCCAAAAACCACTACAGCCAATCCAAAATACTCTAAAAACTCCTCTGCCCCCACTTCCAGGTCATCCACGGGTTTCTCAGACTTGACCATACCTGAAGATGTAGACTTCAAAACTTTATTATGATGACCATATGCACATTGCACTTCCTGTAAGGAATACTGCACTGTAATTTTGTAACTTTGCTAATATATTCAGGGTTTCTGAAATACTCATGTCAAAGTATTTAAATAATAAATACAAAATACACAACCCGGTTCTAAATACTTTTTGTATTTAAATACTTTTTCATTTATCCGTAGAAATGAAATACTTTTATAAATACTTTGCCTCCACAGGTGTGGAAATGCTAAATACAAATACAAGTATTTAAATACATTTTTCATTTAAATACATTTGATGCTAAGAAGATATACATTCGACATACAAGATCTAAAACGACTTCGTTTTTACCTATCTCATGACTGGTAAAATAACAAAAGACAGAGATGACGGTATAAAGTATCGCCCAGTAAAAGGTTCAGGAGGTATAGAATGGTTCAAAACGATTGGATGAGATAGAAATATCGCATGCTGAAGGCTAAAAAGTCTTGAAAAAGTATTTAAATACAAAAAACTATTTAAATACATTTACTGCATACCGATGGAAATAAATTTGTATTTAAATACTTTTTTGAATTTCATTCTTAAATACTTTTTGGAAATAAATTTTTTCATCAGAGAGATCGGAAATACTAAATACAAAATACTTTTTTCAAAAAAATGTGTATTTAAATGCTGAATTATTTAAATAAAAAATTTATTCAGAAACCCTGAATATATTTACGCTTTTAAACAATAAGGATTTGTTTTTCTTCAAACTTTCATAAGTGCTGGGTTCTTATCCACATGACTTGCACTAGTTGCTTGCACCTGCACCTGTAAAACAACACAACAACAAAAAGTTACTTTCCTATTGTTCAATTCAACGAACCGAACAGACAGAATTTATTAGGTAGAAGGACTGACAGAATTGCTCGACTCTACCACAAAAGCCTTCTCGCTACTTTAAAAAAGCATTGATTCTTCCTCTCACAACTCAACGCTGACTTGAGTTTCTTGCGTAGGACGACGTGGACATTGCTTTTCTTGTCTGTTGTTGGAGATGGAAGCGCACATTTTAAAGCAAAGCAGCAACTCAATACATATCCGTGTAAAACGCATACCACCACCATACTACATGAGTACATGACAGCGTAAATGAAATAGAGGCATAGAAAGCGAGTTTGACTTGTTTCAAAGTTCGGTTCCGTACGTTGAGAATTGCTTTCTGCTATGCTGTTGTGTGAGTAAAATCTGGCTGTATTATCGTCGTGTATGTACAATGTACATATTATTATTTGGATGGTGGTGTGTGTAAAGTCAAAAGTGAAAAGAATCTCTGCATTAGCTCATCTGCTTCAGTTCCATCGAAAGTTAACCAGATGACAGGTAGAAG
>JAANSP010000287.1:0-24507 GCA_036850745.1 Homidia socia
ATAGGTAATAACAACAAAACGGATAGAGAGGGAGAGAAAGAGAGAGGAAAAATGAGAGTGGAGTGAGACACGACACGCAACGCAAGCAGCAGACAAAAAAAACGAAGTGAGATGTAAGGATAATAATGATGATGATGACAATATTGCTGCTGCTGCTACTACACTATTGCTGTTGGAGTATTATTGGGTGACTGCTTATTATACCTTTTGTGTACTTTCCGTTTCTTTCGGTAGCTGCTGTTGTAAAAAATATTTTTTTTTGTTTGTGTGCAAATATGAATGAATGCGTTTTATTGCCGTGTCATAAGAAAAGGTCGATTAACATCGACTGTGTTTTGTAGAGATGTATCTGCCCAGCTTAACTTAGCTGAAGACTTCATTTAAGAGATTAACTTTATGAAAATTTGTAATTTTATTTGTTTTTATTAAAAAAATGATTTAATTTAGGAATGTTTATTATTTTTTCTATGCTTGATATATTTGGTTGGAGAATGCACGGTAAAATTGTGGTAAATTTTAGAACTTAATGTATAAATCTAGAAGTCCTTGATTTATTTTACGTTATGTCAAAATAAGTTGTGATGAGGTCTTTAGATTAAGAAGCAGAGCTCGTAACACGGCAAATAGAATTTTAATAGCAAGTGGTAAACCTAAGCATCGCTCAAAAAAATATCCTTACATATCTGATTGAGAATTAGCACAGATTTCAAGAATTATTGTTTCAGAGTTAATTCCTCTTTCAATGCATATCTATACTCGATTTCATATCCTGAAAAAAGCAAGAATTTAGCTTCAAGCATTAAATCATATTCGCCAAACCATTTTTCAGACTTTCAGTTCAAGTTTTGATTTTTACAATGAATTTCCTGTATAATAAACTCAATTCCATGCTTAACTTATATCCAAATTGCTTCAAAACAAGGGAAAAGGGTTAAAATACTATCCGAATTATATTAATTATAGTATCATTCCTTTCCCAATCAAAACAAAATGTACACGGACTTTGTTGGCTCGAGAACTCACGTCGAAAGTCGCGACGCTCCATTTTCTCTCCAAGTTTATTACGATTATGATAAAAAAGACAATTATTGATAAAAAAAATAAAATGCTCTCTGGATCCTTTTAGGGAAAATAAAAATATATATTGCCCACATTTCATGGATTTGTTGTGTGAAAAGTGCATACCTATTTACCATCCTTAGACAAAGCAACGCAAGATACACATTTTCTCTGAAGGATGCCACTTTAAAACTTTGAAAAAAGTAAGTCAATGTGTCGTTTCTGTGATGCTAATGATGCTGCTGGTGACGGACAACCTGAGGATTTTAATTTTCATCCCTTCCAGAAAAAGAATTACCGTATTTTCTACAACATTCTGTTATCATTGCTCACGATAGTCATCATGATTACCCCAAAAAATATGAATGCATATAGGATATACAACATACATGTAGCATGCCATAATTAAGATGGCCCAATATGGCTAGCATAGCACTAAAAAAATTCATCATTAGCTTCCATTTATTTCCATTGCACACAGGATATTTTTTTACTCCTGTTCCATTATTCCAGCCACAATAATACGTTTACATTACATGGCGTAGCAATTTAATAATGACGACGTCAACCAAGTCAACAAGCCACGTTGTATATTTTATAACCAAGTATAAAAGGGTTCATTTACGACAACAACAACTGCACACACGAGACACATTTTTTTATATTTATAACAGAAAATTCATAAGCAAGCATGTTCCTCTCTTTTTAGCTTATCCAAATTTTTTACTACTCTCCTCAACGTCAAATGGGAAAGTGGTGGTAGTGGTGATATGAGATGGTGCCTGGAAGTCCAAGTGCAATGTGAGGTAACTTTAATCAGGGCTTATCTGTGCCTCCTTCTGCCTGACGAGGATCATCACAACAGCTCGTCTGGCCTCTGGCTAGTATTTTTTATAACCATATATAAAAGGGTTCATTTACGACAACAACAACTGCACACACGAGACACATTTTTTTATATTTATAACAGAAAATTCATAAGCAAGCATGTTCCTCTCTTTTTTAGCTTATCCAAATTTTTTTACTACTCTCCTGAACGTCAAATGGGAAAGTGGTGGTGGTTGTGATATGAGATGGTGCCTGGAAGTCCAAGTGCAATGTGAGGTAACTTTAATCAGGGCTTATCTGTGCCTCCTTCTGCCTGACGAGGATCATCACAACAGCTAACTCGTCTGGCCTCTGGCTTGGCTGATGATGATAATATTCAAGCGCAAGTCTGGAGTCTACTCAACAAAACCAATAAGAAGAGCAGCAATTTCTGCTTAATTGCTGAATACCTATGTATAAAATGAATGACGTGAGCTACAGCAAGCAAGGAGCAGCAGCAGCAAAAGTATGCAAACGAAAAATATATATGCTTATTCATTTAGTTTAGATTTAAGTATTTTTTCCTAAACTTGTTCCACTTCCTTTTTTAATGTATCTGCTCAGATTATATCCCTCTCCATAAATAAGGTAGGTAGTTTACCTTTTTTTATGGGATACCTGTAAAAAAATACGACAGACAGCAGCAGCAGGACAAGAACATGAAGAAATACTAGACTAATTTCTGCTTAATTGCTGAATACCTATGTATAAAATGAATGACGTGAGCTACAGCAAGAAAGGAGCATCAGCAAAAGTATGCAAACGAAAAATGCACACAAAAAAAATATATATGCTTATTCATTTAGATTTAAGTATTTTTTCCTAAACTTGTTCCACTTCCTTTTTTAATGTATCTGCTCACATTATATCCCTCTCCATAAATAAGGTAGGTAGTTTACCTTTTTTTATGGGATACCTGTAAAAAATACGACAGACAGCAGCAGGACAAGAACATGAAGAAATACTAGACTAGAGTGAGAAAAAGAGTGAGTGAGGTATTCAAGAATGGAATGCCTGGAACTCTGGTTAGCAAAAGAGAGAAAAAACTACCGAGATATGTAGTAGTAGCACACATTATAAAACTATGTTCTCTTATCGCCCCACACAATGCATTCTTTCAAGTTAAAAAAAATAGGCTGAATGCTTCTGGCAATTGCAAATGTGATGAATGAACTTTGTTTAACTTTTTTTACTCGACATCACCGTGTACTAGAATTCTACATAATTTTCAGCTTTACATAATATTATTCCAGTTGAGAGGACATGTCAGCAATAAATTCTTTTTTTGCCAATCTGGTTCCAGATTTATTCATGAGAATGCCTGGAACTCTGGTTAGCAAAAGAGAGAAAAAACTACCGAGATATGTAGTAGTAGCACACATTATAAAACTATGTTCTCTTATCGCCCCACACAATGCAATCTTTCAAGTTAAAAAATAGGCTGAATGCTTCTGGCAGTTGTAAATGTGATGAATGAACTTTGTTTAATTTTTTTTACTCAACATCACCGTGCACTAGAATTCTACATAATTTTCAGCTTTACATAATATTATTCCAGTTGAGAGGACATGTCAGCAATAAATTCCTTTTTTTGCCAATCTGGTTCCAGATTTATTCATGCATGGCATTCATACCATTATGGTGTAAGATATAAATATGGTAAGTAGCAACATCTTTATATAATTTTCATAATATCTCTTAATTAATGTTAATAATGCATGCAATCTTCAAAGAGAACACCAAAGTTGCTTGAAACAAATAAAAAAGGAGAAAACTCTGGTGAATTTACGGTGGTCTATGTAATGCTTGAGATTTTTTTTCATAAATTCAATAACAGCAGCACAACTCCAGTCAGCAAGAATGAGATTTATCGCAAATTTAGATTTTTCAGATTGATAATTAAGACATTGTTTTGAATTTTGACGGAGGTAATGAGCTACAGGTATTTAGGGGTAGTAGATAATCAGTAAAATACTTGTATATTATGATATCCACCTGGCACTCGGGCACCGGTCGAAACAGTAACGTCTCAGCAGAAGAAGATAAAGCAGATACCTAGTCTTGATATTTTTAAATGAGTTTGCATTCATAAATATATTTCTATGCAGTCATTATTACTAAATCCAATCTTTCGTCGTCCAGTTTTCAAGGAAGTTTGAATTCGATAAGTTTTTTCTTTAAATAAATAATAATTATTACAACATTCATATTTTTGCATAATGTGCTCTTATCATCATCATATTTTTAGTATGCATTCTTGAATTGGTAATGGTAATGATATTTTCTAATTTCAACAATCCAACAACATTGTTTGCTCATTTTGCTTTCAAGAAAACTGAAGTTTCCAATTACGCGTCTTATCTCAAGACTGCTACCCTGCTATACTGGTCGCCATCCTACCCGAGTGCATTTTAATGGATTTACATTACAATAACCGATAATTATACATATGTGTAATAATAATGAGATGACATTGTTGAGGCGAAAAAGAAAAGAAAAAAATAGACGCAAAAGTAAACAAGCGTATTTCCTCAATAAAGAAGAAAGAATCAGATTTCCCTTCATGTTTCATCTCCAATCTCTATAAATATTTAAATGGTAGAAAAAAATAATATTTTTTCCGCTTTAATTTTTTAAACAAAAGCAAAAATACACATTTATATGTAAAATGAATAATATCTTGTACAGATTTTTATGAACTTTTCAATGAGTTTTACCATTAGTTGATGGTACAACAGTGTAACTGGTCACCTTTGAGAATACACCAGCTAGATAAATCCTTTCCGGCTTCATTTAATTGACTGACGAGCTAATGATGAATGAGTTTGGACTTGGGGCATTCTACTAAACAGCTACAATATTTTGCCCGCAAAACTGTACAAAGCTAACCTCCTAGAAAATAAAATATACATTCACTAATCGCAACTTATTTTTTTCTCTATATCATGTTCCCAACCACCCAATCTAGAAAAGCATAAAAAAGTGGAAAATGCAATACAATTAAAATGTCAAGCTAATCCAATACACATTATGCTAACGACCATTGATTTAGGGCAGTTTGTTCATTAATTTTTTTAACAAAAAGAAAACTTGTGTACTGGGTGCACTCACGCTCTACATTAACATTATTAATGATGATGTTCTCAGGTTAAATTAATTTCTCTGTACTTACGTCAGTCAGCGTGCGCGTTCCTTTTTATCGAAGTGTATTAAAAACACATAAATAAAAATACATGGCTTAAAAGATAAAAAGTATTATATGAAATTGAACGGAGAAGAAGAAAAAAAAACGTTGAGAAAATGATTTATAGTTCCGTTGATGATGGTGGTGGTATAGACATAGGTGGAATCATCATGATTTGAGGAGAAAAAAAGAGACAAGAAATTGTAAATATGATATCGACACATTAACTTTTAACTTTACTGTGTGTACAAGCTAATAAAAAAGTTAAAGGTAGAAAACAAAAATGTTGTGTGTTACTATCAGGTAAGGTAGCACAATATATGTAGGAAAAATAGAAGATGTAAAGAAAGGTGAGATGATGATGGGATGTATAAAATATTCCTTTTATAATTTTTTTGCGTGCGCAATGAGTAATGGAGCAATATGAGCTGCAGGGTGAATTACGGATGATGACGATAAGAGCATTAATAATTTGATGTTCAAAACACCGAAAATCCGTGAATAAGATTAGCGAATTAAAAGTAGGAAACACACAGGAATAATATCAGAGGAGCAAGGGAGAACAAAAAATTATAAATTGATAAGATGATGCGATATGGATATGAAAGTATAACATTTAATTACTTTTTTGTAATTTTATCAGTAGAAGAAAAAAGGGAGGAAAGGAAGTAAAAATAGCCAAGAAGGTAAGCTGATGATGAGCATATAGGTAATATGGAGAATTTTTTTAAAGCAGAGAAAAAAATTATCGCAACAACAGTTCAAGTGAAGAAATGTAGCAGCAGCATTAATAATAGCCAGCATCATCATAAGCAGTTTAATGAATAAAGCGAGTGGTGAGCAAAGAAGAGAGAAATGAGATGGACAGAGGAATACATAGTGGTAGCCGATAAGATCGACAATTTTCCAACTTACAACACAAGACAAGAAAGGTGTCTTGTTATCATGTCTCAAATCTGGAGAACGGAATATCACGAGATTTTTTTATAAAAAAATTATTTTTGTTTTCAGTAATAATTTCACAATCACACTTAATTGCTGGTTTTAATGGATAGTGTGGTTGATGTTGGTGTTAACTATTTTTCTGGTCAATGACATCATCACACCATAAAGACAGCCTTTGTGAACATTTAAATTACCTGCAATATCAAAAGATATTTAATTCAAATAGTTTACATTAGTAGTAGTAGCTGAGCTTTATATACTATTTGTACACTTAATTATATAAAATTTTCTCATTCATTCATACAAAATGATGTGCCGGATACTAAAAGAAGAAACCTTAAAAAAATATAATCGCAGTTTTTTTTGCTAAAGTGCTTGCAGCGTTTCTTTAAAAAAATCTCTTATCGCGTCCGTCCAGTTACGACGTAAAGAAAAAGAAAAATACCATTTTACAGCAATTAAAAACTACGCTATCTCTGTAGAACCGCAGCAGTGTTGAACGGGGACAATAATGAATGGAAGAAAATATTAGAGAGATAAGATGTGCCGGATACTAAAAGAAGAAACTTAAAAAAATATAATCGCAGTTTTTTTGCTAAAGTGCTTGCAGCGTTTCTTTAAAAAAATCTCTTATCGCGTCCGTCCAGTTACGACGTAAAGAAAAAAAGACCTTTTTACAGCAATTAAAAACTACGCTATCTCTGTAGAACCGCAGCAGTGTTGAACGGGGACAATAATGAATGGAAGAAAATATTAGAGAGATAAAAAATAGCAGAGCAGTGATACATATAATTAAATTTCACATTAACCTAAGCATAGAGGTAAATATACGGAGAGAATATTTCTCAATGAAAATTACATTTTTTATTACTATTGTTTTAACAAGAGCAGAAAAAGGTTAGCAACATTGTCGCCGTAATGAATAGCACAGGCCAGAGCATCGGTGAAACAACCCGTCAGGGACAACAACAACGTTTGTCCATTTTTATATAGAAAGAGGAAATAAAAATGATGTAGGTATTTGGCCATTTAAAAAAGCAGTGTTTATTTCTCAAGTTGGGTATTTTTTCGCTTGATTCCAACTCGACATTTCCGCACGGTTGTTCACATGATCATCATACTCGTTTTTCTCATGGACTTTCATGGCTTTTTGGTCTGCTTTTTAGGATTAGTTTATTGTGCATTTTTATAAATAGTATGGAGTATGACTTGTACGAGTGATAATTGACTGTGGAATGTGTAAAGACTTAATAAAAAACAACGGAGCCTCTGAAGTTGAAAATGTCGAATTGTCAAATTTTTTTGGAATGTTTACTCGCTGTACAACCAGTAGACTCACCTTTGGAGGTGAATCCTCTGCCTCTCGGATTGAAAGTTTTGCATCGTCGCGTAATTTTGCAGAATTTTTTTGATCATTCGTTTCCCATTTTTCCGGATGTTCTAATTGAGCAAATTAATGGCTTTAGTTGCTTATCTACATTGCCATTTTATTCAAATGAGAATAAAAATTATTTTCCACAGCTCATTTTTTTCTTTGTGCAGAATCCTGACCTGATACAGATCTGGACTTTTTATGAATGAAATCATATGATGGTAGTAGTAATGATTCATCATTTCGTTTAAGTCAAGTTCATTTCATTCATTCACAATTACAAAAGTCGATTCTATTTTTCCAGAGGCAAAAGCTTAAAAATAGTATACACAAGTTCATTTTAATCGTAAAAATCGCTAAAAAAACTAGATTATCATTACGACTCTTCTTCCATACAGCATGCGTACGTGCTTCTGATAAAACTTTTCTTTTTCATTTATTTTTATTTCATTATAACCACCCCACAAATATAGTACACACTTGTTGTTTTCCTCATTGTCTTTTCCCATTTATTCTTATTTTTTGTGATTCGTTTCATTCATTAGATTTTTAATTTGACTAGATGGGTTTTACAACACAACATTCAACCCGTAATCTGATTATGATGACGACGATCCTTTTTCATTCATGATGAGCATTATTTCTTGAAGGAAAAATCACAAAAAAATGCTAATAATGACTCGACCAACATATATTTAGGTAGTAGCAACAACTTGTACTTGCCAGTGAATTTGCCAATTTGCCCTATGGCTATACTACTACTACTACCAACTCCTGGTCTTGTAGGGGTCATTCATATAACATCATCGACATCATTCTTCACAATTTATAGCAACCAGTTGAAACTTATTCACTTCCCATTTCATATTTCTTTCATTTGTCTTTCATTTAAAAATAGCCATTCAAATTTGGTCTTTGGATTTAATAAAAGGAGCAAACAAAAGCCGCACATAATAAAAAAATATTGTAAGCCAATTCTATGTATCCAGTCAGGAGCAGTTGAGGAATTGCATTTCATTACAAAAACAGTCATTAAAATAGATTTTTTCCTGAGATTTGCCAAGTTTCTTTATACACCTTACCAACACCGTCATTCTCAACTACAACAGTCCATCTCTTTTTGCGACTACTCAAGTGTAGATGCATACAAAAAATTGCATAAGTAAATACAAATTCAAACGTCTTCATACACACTTTTGTGAGTACATAAAAAATCTTCTTAAAAGAGAGATAAAACAAACAAGACATGGCTGAGAAATGTGCATAAAACATTTTGCCTTCATCATCATCATCAGCAAGTTTTAGGTATTGGTAGTAAGTAGTGTCCACATTCATCTCTTTTCCTTCGTCCTTTTATGTGTTTTACTTGTTTGTTCATTGAAGAGCAAAAATGATTTCAGCTCAGATTACAAGCGTAAAGTGAACAAGTAGTTTGTTTGGAAAAGGTGGAGAGGAAAGAGTGAGAGAGAAGGAAAAATAATTGTGTGTGAATCTAGAGAGGACCATCATTAGTTCTATTAAATATTATCATTGTATCCTGTTTTAATTAATCTTCTTAAGTTGTAAATTGTGTTTTATTATGAGGACGACTTTGCTCTTGTTGTTCATTTAAGTCACTGAATCAATTGGCTATAAGTAGAAATTAAGGTTACTTTACTCTGCATTGGTCGATGGTGGTACAAAAAAAATCACACAAGAAACAACAAGTTACATGATCTTTGAACAGTCGATGCTGCATGTACATTCCATTTTTAATATTGAAAAAGAATTTATATACTTGGCACCTTGTGCTTTGTGCTGAAGCTCTTTATTATTACCTTTGTCCATTTCATTCATAATATTTTTGAAAAAAATTTCCTTATGCTATGAGATGGGGAGGATGCACATCAGGAAAGATGAATGAATGATAGTAAAAATGGGCGTGAAAAGTTCACCCATCAGTACCAACACCGACAATAATAAGCCGGTAAACTCCCGCTGTGGTGAATTTAGCCGAAAGCGATAGATACAAGACGTACATTTATTATTACCTTTGTCCATTTCATTCATAATATTTTTGAAAAAAAATTTCCTTATGCTGTGAGATGGGGAGGATGCACATCAGGAAAGATGAATGAATGATAGTAAAAATGGGCGTGAAAAGTTCACCCACCAGTACCAACACCGACAATAATAAGCCGGTAAACTCCCGCTGTGGTGAATTTAGCCGAAAGCGATAGATACAAGACGTACGAAAGGGGATGTGTGTGTAAAAAAGAGAGAAAAATATACAAAAAAATGTACATTCTTTTGTTGTTTTGGGAAAATCTTTAGCTTGCGGCGAAAATCAAATGAGTTTTGACATTTGAGATTGGAAAATATGAAGTCTAATCTGCTTCCGGTGTTGGAATTGTAAGCATCATGCATCATGTTTTGGGCTCAAACTAGTCATTTCGATATCTTTATTTGTGATTGGAAAATGTATGTGTTTTTTATTTTAAAAAATGAACATTCAATTTAGAGAAGCATATAAAAAATTGTGTGCTCTTTTGGAATTTGATAAAAACTGCAGTTAGGACCACACTGCACTCAGGACTCAAAACCTACATTCAAAAATATCGTTGGTTAAATAAACTACATGATATTGTAAATTTTCTGATTTATGCTGATGAGTGGGTTATCGGACAAGCTATAGATATACCATTTAATAATACATTTAAAGATAGGAAACTTAAAGTAGGTGCAGCCCAATGTATGTACAAGTGCTCTAATATTGTAACCTTTTTTCTGTTCACCAAGAAAACATTTTGATTGAACTGATGAAGGATAAGTCTCCAGTCCTTTACAATAAATTGTAAAATATATATTTTTGAATGTGAGTAATTAAGTTTGATTAAGCAATTCTAGTTCATTTCGCAATCGATAATCTGTTTGATTTTTTAACTAATAAAAGGTTAGACGTTAAGAACATTATTAAGGAAAATCCGGATGAGAGAAAACAAAGACTATATAAGGCATATAATATTACTAAAAATAAAAAATCCTAAAAGAGTTTCGATATAAAAATGAAATGGTTACTTTCAACGTCTGAGTTTTTAATATTTACGGAGATGGCAGACTAAACATTATTAGATGCTGCAACGACACAGACAGTTTGTCCTTTTCAATGCAATGCAACGCTCCTACTACAGTATCGCAAATTTTAAACGACGCATCCATTTAATCCCGTGAGGAAAATTATTTATTTCAAGTATTACGAACAATTTATCCATACAGTCTTTCCCCTCCGCCCGTACCATCAGTTGTATTTTTATTTCAACTTTAAAAAACAATGGAGCCTATAAAATTCGTTCCGTTCCACAAACCATTTATATTATCAATTTCAGCATACAATGATAAAAGTTGTAATAAAGTTGTTCATCATAATTTTTTTAAAGTTTATCTACAAATATCCACACATAATTAAGTACACAGTTAGATGCACGACGTATCTAATGTAATTAATTGTGATTAAAAAAAAGTAAAGAAACGAATTTTTTTTCTGCAAAATAGCAAATGGTGATGATAATGATGAAGACCTACTGCTGTTTTATTTATTTATTTACTTTACGTTGCTGATTTGAAATGTGTTTATCATCACTGCAAACTGCAGCTAATTATACCACCCCTGCATACCACCTTATTATTTTGAACTGTACTACTACTACTCATAAGATATTTGTCTCTGTGTGCTCCATTTCGTCTGTTATATGTATATCTTCAACAGACATGGCAGCAAGTTGGTGACATGCTCATTTAGTTAAGAAATCAGCGAAAAAACAATATCATCAAGAGAGCTAGAAACAAACGGAGCAAAAATATAAAAAGTAAACTGTACTCTTTCAAGAAACCTCTCTTTTGGTTTACATACATACATTTATTTTTTTATCCTTTTTCCATTTCCCATGCCCTAATCTCAACAAGTAGAAAAAAACTCCACTCAAAGTGTTATTTCTGTTAACATTTTTATAGTATTCTTATTTCGTCAAGAGAGAGAAAAAAGATTAGATTTGTTGTAAATGAGCGAGAATTGGAGATAAATGTGCAATGCAATAATAATAATCAAGCAGTTAAAAGCTCACCATCACCAACCAGCCAGTCAGCCACCCACACCAAGTGAGCGGACATGCATATTTGTTAGCATTAGGATACAATATTATTATTATTACAATGCAAAAAAACCAAGCAAGGTGGTAATATAATTATTGTAATAATAATGTACATCAGTGTAGGCACATTCCAACCAACCAACTATACAAAAAAAAATTTTCCCGCACAAAAAAAATCAACTGCTGTTTTTTCAAGAAACGAATGAAATTAGCAAAAATGTTGATATCAGTTGCAGCAGTTCTTCTTGGTAGACACAAAAAGAGATTCAGATAATTTTACTGCCATTTACAACTGCTTCTCTGTATCGTTAACTTGGTTGCTGCTACCGCGTTTTGCTATATAATATGGTGCTTATGCCTATCTCTTTAAGATTAGGAAATGAGTACTGTAATATTAAAGCTAATCACTTTTGAGATATAACATATCCGAAAAAAATGTAATATTTAAAAAAAATATGTGTATTTATGCTTTTTGTATATATTTATATATATACAAGCTGTAAATATTATTANCTTTTTGTATATATTTATATATATACAAGCTGTAAATATTATTATATGAGTAAAACAGCATAATAGTCATATTTTTTAATATCCTACTCTTCTGCTTGTTCTTTTGTGTAGCATGGCATGATGATAAAACTCAATCATAATGGCTGTGTGCTGCTGCTGCTAGTTATTTTAATAATAATAATATTTTTTTAATCGTAACAAAAGCCAATTCACAACTCATCAAGCTTGTACTTATATAATAAGCAGCAGTAGTAAATAGGGTGCTTAAAAATTATATGGCATCAGGTCAGGTGTTGTTGCTGCTGCTACTGCTTTTCCTCTATCTGTAGGTACAAAAAGGCAAAATGTGGCTGTAATAATAATAACAATAAGTAATTGTGGCTTCTTGTGATGTGATTATTATTTTTTCTTAACTAATCTCTTGTTTTATTGTTATTTGCTTAGTCTTTTTTTGGCTATTATCTGAGGAAAAAGTAGTAATATTATTATTAGTTTTAACTAATCTCACTTCCACACACAATAATACATCATTCATACATGTGTATGCACATTATTCGTTTGTCGTCGTCATTTCCACGTTTTATTTTAATAATTATGCCAAGCCAAAAATGATATAAAATGATGTTTGAGTTATTTGTAGTAAATGTACAATTAGCCATATTAAAGTTTTAAATATGATATTATTGTACTGACAGCCAGGCATGCAACAAGCGATATAGAAATGTATGGATTGCCTATATGTTATCATTATGCGCGCCTCGGTTTAAATAAAAAAGACGATTTTAAAAAACATGAGCAAATAATCAATTACTTTTTAATTACTCGTTAATTTTATTTTTTTAATTGGCCATTCACCTACGGGATTACGGATTGTATTTGTGATTGGTCCATTTTTTTCTCGTTTTAATTTGTATTGATTAACGTATAGGCATATTTTGGGAAAGTGCTGGATTTTTTTTTCAATTTTCAGTTTCAACATCAAAAGGCATTTCCTCCTCCCACAAACAACAGTAGCAAGAAAATAGTCATGTCTCGTTTAAAAAAATTACTACTACACCGCACACATACATGACCCATCATACTCCTTTACTAATAAAAATAGCAATAACAATAACCACCTTAAGAGATACCTTATAATAATTATTGCATTTGTTCCATGTTTCCTCTGTAATTTTCTACCTGTTTTTAAGATGCTGATCGGTAGCATTATTATATTGAGCTAGATTAAATACGAGATGAGATGAAAGTGCAAGATCCTTTACACACGTACATCAAATTACAATATAGACAACATCTACCTTAAATACGTGCTTTTCATTTATAAATGTATACCTAGCCAGTAATTTTAATAAATGTTGGTTCAGCCTGTCGTTTCACTCAACCTCCACCTAATACTCACTCACAGTCAGTAGTCCCATTCAACCTCCTCCACAACCACTTGTTGAACTTCCTGTCAAAACTTGTCAGAAGAGGAATAAAATGCCCATTTAAGAAAGTTACACCACAAACAACAATAATAACAGCAGCAAAAACAGCAGCTACAGCTCAACATTTAACATTTTTTAATGCCCAACAAGAAAGAATGAATAACAAGCAAGGTAATGACTACATAATACATTCTCATTATTTTGACACAAAGTGTGCATTTAAATCTCTTTTCTCCGTACCATCATCAGTTTTAATCTGCTTGCTTTGCTTATTACGCCCTTCCTCCTTCACATCACTGCGTTTTTTACACTACTGCTGTTGCTGTCAAGAAAATAAAGCCCATTCATTCCTCTCCACTAGTACCTGCCGCATAGCGGCCTGCTAGAATTGTGCCGATTCCATTAGCTCCACCGGTTGACGTTTATGTGCCTTTTATATACATTTTTTCTCTAAAAAAGAAAGAATACAACCGTTCAAATTGATTGCATTGCGTAGAGGTAGAAGACAGGTAGAGAGTGGAGGCATTGAGTGGTAATGAAAAGAGTTCAAAAAACATTTTTAAACCACCAAACAGCAATGCATTCAGCAGTGACGTTTCAACAAGAGATTTAAAGATTTTTCATGAATGAATTTATCGTGGGAATTCTAATGTCCACTTGTTACCTTTTCTTTAAAATAAAACCTCATTTACTTACCTTCTTCTGCCTGGGAGTTGTTGCATTTATTATTAGCAAAATGTGCAAATCTGACAGGTATTTTTATAGAAGACTGCTGCTGCTAGCTCTCGGTATTTTAATAATATTGTCTTGTAATGCAGCAGTATCAGAGTGGTAAAGTAAGTATAACAGCTAGAGAAAAACAGTAAAACATTTTTGTATCAGCTACAACATCAAAGTAAAAACATGTACATTAAATACATTTTTTTAATACGGCGACAGTAGCAGGAGCACAAAAAGAAGAAGAAAAATAATAAAAATTCTCCTGATTTGTTTGCCTTTGTACGTGGGAAATACTTTCAGAGGAAAGAATTAATCTACTTATGAAAAATAAATAGCCTTTAATTATATACACTACCCGTAAATATATTATATTGTAATATAACATATTTAATGATTATACAATGTCATTACTGCTACTTCCACCACCACCACCACAAGAAAATTATTCCATAAGGATATTCCACACGGTTTAATGGCTAAGTGAACAAAGTATTTTGATTTTGATCGTTGAAAAAAAACTGCAAAATACACTGTAAATAATGAGCTGTAATGGTGATGTTGACTGGCTGTACAAAAGAAATCCATCAAGATCATGCTGCTGCTGCTATTGCTGTTCATGATGATGATGATGAAATTATAGAATAAAAATAAAATTGAATTGTAAAAAGTTTATTTGCAAAATGGAAAAAATATGTTTAAAGCAGCAGCAGTACCAGATGTTGTAATGATAAGTGGCGTTGTTGGAAAGAGATGGAAGAAAGATTGGGGAATCATGAAACACGTGGGTTTTCTTGATCCACAACAAGAAAAGAAAAGCAAATAATAATAAATACAATAAGTGTGTAATAGGTGTAGCGTATTTTTTATGTAATAAAATTGTACTTTTTTATTTATTGTTAATTTATTCACATCACATATTTTGCATATTTTCCCCTCAAGTGATTCTTTCAGCCTGCGTGCAGCCAATCCTCCTCAAAGTGGAAAAAAGGAATGAATAAATTAGCTACATAATTCGTTGACTTTTTTCTCCTTTTTTTCTTCGTGTGGAGCGGATTCTCTCGTTTATGGCGTTTGCTGCTGCTTGGCTGTCTGTTGGTGGTGCGAAGAAGATGACGGTTTATAGCTGAAGTGTCTTCATTTCTCTGGCTTGTTTACATACACATTTAGTCGCGTAATACATATTTTTGCAATGCCTACCTATATACATGCCTACTTAAGTATGTACAATAATAACAATAAGCAATAAAAATACAATGGACTAATCATCCGCACAAGAAAAGTGCTAATAATTCTTGACACATTAACAAATGCTAATTACACCTCTACTTAACCTAATCGTCTGTTTCCGTTGTAGAAATTGGTGTTGCCACTGTGCTCCACGGCTTATTACCGACCGAGAAAAAAAATATTGTACATGCACAGCGCAAGTGTGTAGACGTGTTTTCTTCTAAAGTGTAAGTAAATATACTACATGATTGTTTTAACAATGTAATTACATAATTAGTTTTTGCATCTTTATACATAGGTAGATATAAAATACATGTACATACATAAAAAGAAACAAATGTTTCGTCTAGAAAAAATTATTTACAAGAGATTTGGTTTTGGCACTTTTGGAACAAGTTCGGATATATCCTTGCGCTTAGTCCATTAAAAAATGGATTTAGCGGATACCGAATTTACCTTACATAAATAAATATACAGCTATTTTACTACTTTAATTAAATAATTTACTACAATTAAACATTACTATATACAATTGTGTAAATGCTCTGTGGTCATTGTACGCTTTTTGTGACTATTTCTTTGAACTAGAATCAAATTTGTAATTGAATCCACTTATAGTTTCATAATAATAATAAGGCTTACTACTAACTTATATAACAGAACTTTAATACATATTTTTTTACATTGCCCACCTATGTGATCCCACCATATTTTTCACCGGATCATCATCACCTTCATGATTTCTACGAACTACAATTTTAAAGTGAATGTCTTCTAAAACCCACATTTTCTTGGTCTAATCCTGACATTACAGTGAATAGTTGACCAACCTCGCCTCTCACCTTCAGCTTCAACCCACGAACGAGTGAAGAACCTCTTGCATAATACAAAACTACATGCCACAATATGTACACACTCAATTAAGAGTAACAAGCTCTATCCAATTCGACCACGCACTAATGAACAAAGCCATTTCTTCCTATCTCATTAAAAAGAAAAAGAAGCACACTGGATGACTATGGTTTTTAATAGTGTTACATTGCAAGTCACTCAATTAAACCATCTATACAAGGACTCATCCAATTAAATTTATACAAAATCAATAAAAATAAAACCTACCTTAGCCTAGCCTTTCTCTAGTCATTATTATTGGTAATTGGGAACACTACTACCTTATCCCGCGATTTTACGGCATAATGACGTCAACTTATCTACTTAAAATGATGATTTCTTTATACACAACCCCATAATATCCTTGCGCTAAAAACTAATAAAAAAGACAATTTTCAAGCAGAATTTACAGAGACTAACTATAAAACGAACAGCTAAATAAATATACACAACCCCATAATATCCTTGCGCTAAAAACTAATAAAAAAGACAATTTTCAAACAGAATTTAGAGAGACTAACTATAAAACGAAAAGCTAAATAAATAAATATGAAAATCGATCAAAATGTTAAGGTCTATAAATAGTGTGTACATTTTTACATGAAAATATTTACAAAATTATTTAAACAAAAAATCCCCCTAGATTGATTAAAAAATTTATTTTGACAAATGAAAAATCTCGTATTCAAATACCCTAATCGTGTTGACTGTGGTGTAAGTGCTCTGCTGAAATCTGCACAGGTACGGAGATCAAATCAGCATTATCCTGGATTCGATTCACAAACCCGACGGCATCCTGATCATCAGTCATTCTCAAAGGGCTTGGATTGCCACCGTGTCCGTGATGACCATCTAGTCTGATCATGCTGTTAAAAATAATTTTTTAAATGGTAAAATTATCCGCTATAAAGTAGATGCACTCAAAACAACACGTTTTGAGTTTGAAATTCAAACGCTTGAAATAACACACAAAAATGTAGCTGATTGTTCAATGCTGTTTATTAAGGTATATAAATAATGTCGTGTAAAAAGAAGCAAAATGTCAAGAAGGTACACTACACAAATTTTCTCTGGTGACCATCATCACCATGAAATAAGTCAAGCAATTCATCACTCTTTATCAGTTAAGAAGGGTGATCGCATCAAGACAAGACGACAAACAAAAATGCGCACAAATATGCACGTCTGCATACGTATAAATTTTTCATCTTATTTCAAGCCAGCATCAACGGAAAGAATTTTCATTTGTACTGACCATCATCATCATGAAATAAGTCAAGCAATTCATCACTCTTTATCAGTTAAGGGTGATCGCATCAAGACAAGACGACAGACAAAAATGCGCACAAATATGCACGTCTGCATACGTATTTTTTCATCTTATTTCAAGCCTGCATCAAGGGAAAGAATTTTCATTTGTAGGATGATTTGAGTTGACAGGTGTGGTGACAAGAGCACCATAATAATAGAGCAGCAGTATGTATACATGCATGTACAACAACAGCAATAAACAAAGTCATAAAAATTCCTAAAGTTGCGTGTTTGAGGATCTTGACAAGTTTCATTTTGACTTCATCTACCATCTATCTCTTCTCATCATTTCTTACCTCACTTGTCTAAGGGGATCGCCCTGTTGGTGAAGCGCATGATGATGATGATGAGTTCCTCCGCCGCCTCCGTGATGATGTGCTGAGCTGCGCACCTCCATAATATTGCACGGGTGAAAGACTGGGTAGAACGTTATTGCGAATGGTGTCTACAAATGCGGCAGCCGACGCTTGAAGAGCATTGCGTTGAGACTGACCGTGGTTTCCGGAAGTTAATGCACTGCTCAATTTCATGTTCCCTTTTTTTGTAAAAAGAAATGTCAAAAACAGAAAAGGTTAATTTTTATTTGAAGATTTTTGCCATAAATAAATTTTTAATTAGGGCTCACTTAAGTACTCAGCCGTACTTGGTGTAGTATTAAGATATTTAGCAGCCTTTTCATTTGCCAATGCCGCAGCAGCCGCAGCCTGATGGACATGATGATGCAGTGGGAACTTGGTGTAGTATTAAGATATTTAGCAGCCTTTTCATTTGCCAATGCCGCAGCAGCCGCAGCCTGATGAACATGATGATGCAGTGGGGAAAGTGCGGCGGGGCTTTTTGGCTTCCGTTTCCGAGTTTGTATTCCTTCCTTTTTCATCGTTTTTGGTCGTGGCACCTAAAAAACACAACGCAATACCAACACTATTTAATTTAAGTACACGCACATATGGCTCGTGCCATCATCATCATTATCATTTCATTATACTCTCCTGCCTTCGTTTTTTTCTATGAACAAACTTTTTTGCTATTTCAGTAAACATTATCTTCAACATGTGCTCGCTCACGGCTTCTGCTCCGTCATCTGGACTTTCTCAAAAGGAGCATGTTGCACGCAAAGTAGTAATAGAACCGAAATGGAGATGCCAATAAACGAGAAAAAATATGAAAGAAAGCATGCCACCTCCACCGAGTTTTACCCTCGCATGAATGAAATTGCCGACTACACTTCATCATTTTTTCTGTGGTAATTGAATTGGTGGAAGGTAAAAATAAACAGCAGCAGCCCTAGCCATCATCATCATCATATTATTATACAAATTAATGGAAGCAGTGCATCAAAAAAGCATTAAGAAAATAGTCTTTTCCACTCCAATTTTCACAAAGTAATTTTCCCCACCATCGTCATATGGTGTGGCCATATACCACGTACCAAAAACATTCTCAGAGAAACCACTTGAACATTTTCTGCTAACATTTTTTTCTATTGGCACATTATTTTCTAGTGCTTTTTACCATTATTTTAGCTCTGCTCATGGATGATGGATATGGAATATGGATGCGAGAAATTGAAGGTGAACAAAAAGTATACATGCAGTAGTAGCTAAATCAAACACGACAACTACTCGACTCCGAATCCTCAGTCAATTTAGTAAAAAAATACAGAAAAAAATCCAAAGAACATTCTGCTGTTTTTTGGCTTTGTTGTAGACGTCGTCGTCATCATCATCATCTCATACTGAATGAGAAGAATAAGTGAGGGTGTTTGTGTGTGAGTCGTAGTGAGTGAGTGCATTGCATCGTTAAGATAAGGGAGTAAAGTAAAGGGTTAAATTGAGAGAGAAGCGTAGACACACTAAACACATTACATTTTTTTATATAGCAGCAGTCTGCCTACGCCGCAACAACAACAGCAACAACAGCAATAAGACTTATTGCTTGCTTCTTGATCATCATCATCATCATCATGAGCATCACAAAAGCTAAATGCACACCAGCAATAATAATAATTCTTTTTGGAAATGTTTTTAAAGGAAAAAAGGACGCACTTTGGTGCATGCATGTTATGTGTGCACTAATGGCTTATGTGTAGGTAAAATGTAAAAGTGCCTAATTAGTCTTGTAAATTTTTTTCTCTAATAACAATAACAAGCCTAACTTGAACAACTACTACTAGTAGTAATAGTAATCGTCATTCCTCCGTTCACCGTCGTAGATGTAAAAACATCAACGAAAAGTGGCTATAGCCATATTTTATAAAATGGTTTTAATGCATTAAAAGCTTCTTTAGATTAGAAAAAAAGAAGAGGAAAAAAGAGAAAGGTTTCTCTTTTTTTGGATATTGTGCTATATAATATGCTATTTGTTTTGCCATTATATGAAATATATATATTTTTAAAAAATGTTAAGTAATCTAAAAATGCGGCCCAGAAAACAGCCCGCTTGTATTATAGTCGTCACTTACGCCATGAAGTTTAAAATAAAGTCCACAGGCATTGCAGACAGGATCCCCAAAAAGAAGAGGAAAAAAGAGAAAGGTTTCTCTTTTTTGGGATATTGTGCTATATAATATGCTATTTGTTTTGCCATTATATGAAATATATATGTTTTTAAAAAATGTTAAGTAATCTAAATATGCGGCCCAGAAAACAACCCGCTTGTATTATAGTCGTCACTTACGCCATGAAGTTTAAAATAAAGTCCACATGCATTGCAGACAGGATCCCCTTGATTGTTTCTGCGCCACAGGGTTGTTGTGCTAAGAGAAAAAAATACAAAAGAAACATGCAAACATTCCATTTTAATTGAACTGCTAAAAACATTATAGAACAAAATGCTGTTTTGTCATATGTGAAGTATAAACGGTACATGTCATCACGATAATTTACGGTATATTTTACAGAGCTCAGAAGAGAAATAATAATGACGCAAAAAGAATAATGAAATTCTGTACAAGACAGCTCCTTAGATAAATAGGTACATGTGTATACTTCACTTTATTTTTTAACCGAATTTGAATGTTTTTAATGCAAGTAAATTACCTCGTCTGACAGTTGGAACACGTCATCCCTTGTCGTCTTGGGTTGCCCTGCTGTGAAGCAAAATAACAGAAATGAGAACAAAAAAATATATTATTACAAGCTTCCATTTTAATCATTCATCCACATGCTTGCTTTGAATGCATCATGCATCCGAGAAAATATGTACAACTTTGCAATTTTGATTATCAAAAATACAATGTTGCAAAGTGCAAAGCACGTAGAAATGACTTATTATTATGATGTTTGTAAAAAAAAGATTTATATTCGTTTTATACAGGACAACGGAGGAAAAGGAAGCACTAAAAATGGAATTATGATGATGGCTAAATTTTTCATTTAAATGCTTTATTTTTTTTACTTAAAACAAAATAAAAATGCAAAAAACACTACTGCAAATGACCTTCTTCTATCTATCTCCTCGGTTTGTTTTCATTTTATAGTGGGTAATTACTGTAATTTCCATAAAATTCGTTTCTTCCATCAATTTTATTTTCAAACTTGTATCTTCCTCGGTACATTTTTAATGACATGGCATTGGGAAAAGAACAAAAACGATATCAATCATCAGAAGACGTCATAAAAAACGAGTAGTGGGAAGAAATTAGCAGATTGGTAAGTGATGTGGGATTGGACAATAAAGAAAAAAGTTGATAAGAGCTTTTTATCAATTTTTGCTATAAAAATTTATAATAATATTTACCTAATCATAAAGTACCGGAGAGTTTAAAAAATCTGATGTGATAATCGTTCCTTTTATTAAATATTAATAAAGTTAATAAAAATATTATAATGAGTTCATTAGTTATCCTATCAGCACCATTCAAGACGTATTTGCATTTACTGCTACTGCCTACCTATCTATCTCTAATATTTATCATCCTGTTGGTGTCCGCAAAAAAGAATGTAAATTAACTTTGCAAAAAATTGTGTTATAACGGAACAAATTAAATTATAATTGAGTATTTGTCATCCTCATCATTATTTAAAATCTTTATTAATGAAGAAGGCGGAACAATTTTTCATATTTTTGCCGTGTACATACGTCTGTCCGGCCGGCCGAATACAAAAATTATGTTTTTGACAATCGATAACTTATACTCGACTCACTTTACCTAGTTCATCATTCATTCATTTCAGCTAAGTTGGTGAGCAACAACCGTTAAGATTTCAAACTTTCCAAATCTTTTCTAAATGGCATGTGATACATCATTCGATAGATCTTTGACTACTGATTGTTAAAGACAATATTTTGAAACGCATGGTCATGTCATCAATGCTATGTCGATTTCAAACTTTCCAAATCTTTTCTACATGGCATGTGACATATCATTCGAAAGGTCTTTGACCACTGATTGTTCTGATGATAACCCCCGCATACTACACGTATTCCTTAAAGCTATATATTTTAAAAAATCCTATTTTCTTTAACTTACCGAGGCAGACACACGCTTTTGTTGATTCCGGTTGAGCGGACGGTTCACTCCATTAGTTCTGTGATAGAGACCACAAGCATTGCACAAGTAAAAATTTCCGTTCTCTGATCTTCTCCAAAGGGGCGTGAACTTTGACCCTTAGTACCACAGCAGTGTATATAAAACCACACATAGTTTTTCCTCTTTTACTCATTGTATTTTACCCATCATTTTGTAAAGGTTTTGATTGATATTTAACGTCTGTTACATTAATTAACAAGTCACCGATCTACATTCTTCGTATTTCCTATAGGATTTGATTTGATCAGCTTAAATTCGTACAATATATTGTAACACTAATGTCTGTATTACTAATTCTGACGCAAACTACTTTCCCGCCTTTTTTGCTCTCTGGGTGGCGCGCTATTAATTAAATCTATCTTGCGAATACAGATTCGCAATCTACGCATTTGTATCTATAATCCTGCTAATTTTCAGCAAAATCGGAGCCAATAAGATAGTCTTTACTAACTTTGTTTGGGGTACGGTTTACGGTCCAGCTCCTATTGTCTTGAAACCTATTACAACCGATGGTGGTGCTCCCGTTTCTTAACTCGCACCCCCCAACCCCCAGGGGTAAAACTAAAATGGTCGAAAACATAATTTTTTGACGAATCTCGACGAATGCTGGGTCTGTGTATAGCTGATAAAAATAGTCAAAAATTGGGTTCGATTAGGTCAAGGTATAGAATATTGCGTACAGGGTTTATTCTCCAAACATGGTGAATAAAGCTCACCATGTCGTGTAAAGCAAGGCGTTAGTGTATATTGTCTTTCCGATACTCTCGTTTGTCTCACGTTGCCCCGACCTTTTATTACGTTTTCCCGACCCCTTCTTACGTTTTCCCGACCCTTTCTCAAGTTTCCCCGACCTTTTCTCACGTTGCCCGACCTTTTCTTACGTTTTCCCGACCCTTTATTAAATTTTCCCGACCTTTTCTCAAGTTTCCCCGACCGTTTCTCACGTTGCCCCGATATTTCTCACATTTCTCCGACCTTTTCTCATTGCGTCCCCAAAAAAACGGGGCAATATGAGAAATATTGCATTCGTCAAAAATGCATGTTTTATACCATTTTAGTTTTTTACCTGGGGGGTCGGGGGGTGCGAGTTAAGAAACGGGAGTACCACCGTTAGAATCTCCAGATCAAGGGTTATCCATATGGTATGAATTTCAAGTCAATCGGAGCTGTACCAGTAACCGTACCTCAACCCTAACTTTTATTAAGTTGTTCCATGGTATTTATGAAGGAATTTCCTATGCCTTGTCAACTTTTCTTGTCATGCCTTTTTTATACAATCGAATTCTAGAAAATTTTGTAAATTAGAGACATTAGTAAAATATGATATTAAAAAAGTATTTGTACAAACGTAAATTTGGTCTTATTCCATTGAAAGCAACTCGAGATACATCAAAATGTTGACCGGAGATTTATGACTGTAACAGACTTATTTACAGTGAAGCAAAAGTCATGCAAGTTGAAAAGAAAGTTTTTTGTAAAAAAGACACTTCAAGAAGAAAACGGGTTCTTCTGCTTTTGTGCTTTGGAAAGGGATGCACTTGTTCTGTTTCCCTCTTAAAATTATTGAATATTTTTGTAGTACCACAATTTACGCACTCTTTCGGATCCAGCCCGGCATAATACGCTCCTAATTGAATCCTCCTGCCAGCCTTGAGCTCCGCTGGCGCCTCCAGAAGAATGTTGACCTTGTGAACCGCCACTTTGAATGCTTCCACCAAGTTGGGAATGTCCTCCCCCGCCACTGTGTCCGTGCCCGTACGTATCCGCTAAAGCACCGTACGCGTAGTGATTTGCAAGTACTTCCGGTGCAATCGCTGTTAGCTCCGCGATGGAAATCCCTTGATGATGAACCGGAGAACCGGAACCGTACGCATGATGCTGATCCGAGTTATGATGAGCCCAGGGCTGAAATTGTAAAAGAAATAAAAACTGACTGAGTTCAATACATTTTTCCCCAAAAACCAATTTTCTCTTCATATTCATCAATTTCAGTTCTGTCTTGCGATTTTAAAAAAAAATTGTGCATAATATTTTTTGAATTATTCCTTTATGTTGACCAACATCATTCTCATTTGCATTTAATCAATATCTCGTCACATTGTTGGAGTGCAAACACAATTTTTATTGCATCAAATCACATTTTTTTTCATCCTTTCTTCTTCTTTCTCTTTTCCTCATCTTATCCCAACAACTACATTCTTCTGCCATTGTTGCTTCAAGATAATCAAAAAGTGCTACCATTTTATGACTCTATTTAAATACTTCCTACACTCGTAAAACAATGAGTTTATCTCTGGAAAAAGTGCATTGTTGTTGCTTGCTCCTCTCTGTCC
>JAANSP010000288.1:0-24497 GCA_036850745.1 Homidia socia
TACTCCATCATCCTTCTTTCTGCTGCTGCATGTTTTCATTGTCCGCTCAGTGTCGTTCTGACTTTGGTACGTGACAATCTTTTGCTTCAGTCGTTATAATTATTGTCATTGGATTTGCATGGAGAGTTTCAAATTGGGTTGAGAGATCATTAACGTTTTTGACAATGCAAATTACAATGTGAAACCTGACCCGGCATAAAAAGGATGAAAATTACTGCAAATTTTTAAAATTTTCAACAGGGCCAACAAATGAAAGAATAATTATTTCTGTGGACTTTATAAACATGAATACCCAAACAAATAAACAACACCGCACTGTCGGAAGTTGAAAGTTTTCCCTTCCTAGAAAATTGTCTAAGGTCGGTAGAGACGCCTCTATAGAAAATTAGTTTTTTTCTGCAAGTCTGTCTGTAACGTAGAAAATTACGCCTATATAACAAATCAGTTTGTATACAAGTCAAGCATGGCCATATAATACGCCTGTGAAGGTGGATAAAAGGCGGAGACTTAATTTCAATCAGAACGGCCTTATTTTCCAAATGAAAAACTATTAAAAACAAATAAACAACACCGCATTGTCGGAAGTTGAAAGTTTTCCCTTCCTAGAAAATTGTCTAAGGTCGGTAGAGACGCCTCTATAGAAAATTAGTTTTTTTTCTGCAAGTCTGTCTGCAACGTAGAAAATTTACGCCTGTATAACAAATTCGATTGTATGCAATATCCAAGTCAAGCATGGCCATATAATACGCCTGTGAAGGTGGATAAAAGGCGGAGACTTAATTTCAATCAGAACGGCCTTATTTTCCAAATGAAAAACTATTAAATTTAAAATTGAGTAATTCTGACTTGGAAATGAATAAAACTACAAAAACGGCGTTTTCATTTCCTCTCTGTTGAGTGAATGAGAAAACAGTAAAAAAAAGAAAAACTTGATTCATCATCCTCCAAAACAGACAGCAACTAACATATACTACACAGCCTTCTACCATCCAATTGCAGCTAGAAAGAGTAATTTGTACAATCTACGCTGCTGCACTTTAAATAGGCACGCAAACATTATTATAATGGCAAAAAACACAACACAGGAAGTGTTATATATTTATTTTTTACAAGAACCTACTAAACTGGCAACAGCAAAACTGATGTGAATATTGGTTTTCTGTTAAACTGCAATAATCTGAAAAGTTTCAACTTGAGCCAAGAAAAACATGTCCACCCTCCAAAATTAGACACAACATTCAGTCTATTCATCGCTTGATAGTTTTTCTCTCTCCTTCCACCACCACCACCGCCACCACCAACTGGAAAATTGACAGGAAGCAAGAAAAAAATGTTTCTCCTCCTTCTGCATATACAAATAAGCTCATATTATTATCATCATTATGCATTCATATATATTCGAAAAAAAGTTTAGATTATTGCACTGCAGTTTTTAACACGGTGAACTTTTGAAATGTTTTCGCCTGCATTATTTTATATGTCTGCCAATATTGCTGCTCCTATAACGTTGCCTGCTGCTGCTGTTACTCCATGCCCCTGTTTTTTATGTGATGTGAACCGACAAAACTATTATTAGAAAGTTTACTTTTTTCCCTCATTTTTTTATTATATGTCTGCCAATACTGCTGCTCCTATAACGTTGCCTGCTGCTGCTGTTACTCCATGCCCCTGTTTTTTATGTGATGTGAACCGACAAAACTATTATTAGAAAGTTTACTTTTTTCCCTCATTTTTTTTCACCCAATATTCCAATTTTTGTACGCTATCACAGCGTGATACGTTGGCAATTCCAAAGACAGCCATTATAAGCAAGTTTGCTCATCTATTTTTGAAAAAAAAGACACACAAGTACGTAGTACAACCAAACAAACTAGCAAAGAAAACTCATTCTTCACTGGATACAAAAATTAGTTTTCTATAATCTCAACCAATCCATCTATTTACTGATGTTTCACAAAGTTTTTTTGTTAAATACATGTCCGTGATGATGATGATAACTATCATGATGATTTTGCGTTTTGTACTGACACTGCACCACTTTGAATATGGTGATGGGTCATGTTCTTTCGCTAGTGGTGAATGTTTGTTTTGAATGGGCGCTTTACATGCATCGAAAAGAGCAAATGGAAGTGGCCATGCAGTTAAATATTTTAATAATAATATCATCCTTTTGCTTTGCTTTTCTTCTTGGATGCTCAACCTCGTCATCTGCCTACATGCCGTATAAAAAATGAGCGTGTACCGTGCACGGCACCAGTTTAAGCATGTACATCGTCTATATAGTTTTATTTAATCGTATCGTCGTCAGTAATCATATATCTGTTCACAATCTCTTCTCACCTGCATTATGTAGTAGTAGAGTAACATCAACTTTGTGCTATGGTCAGAAGGGAAAAGAGATTGACTGAGTGAGAGACAGGTAGGTAGGGAGGCACAGATTGCCACACGGCACAACACCACACAACTACTCCAGTCCTTGGACGATCAGTTCATCATTGTCCAAGCAGAGGAATACATCATCCATCACCACCGCCACCACTGCACCGTTTCTTCTTTGTTGCTGACTTGTGTGTCGTTTTGATTCTTTTTCAAAAAAGTGGTTTGAAATTTTTTCTGGAAATATAAATCAGAGGTGGAGAAAATAAAATTGTGAGTGTGTTGTGATTTCACAAAAAAAGACAATGGGGGATATTAAAGAGATGGGTGAAGATCTTCAGGATCATCACATTGCTGATCTTTTGTCGAGGGGGTTGAATTTGAAAAAGAAAAATGGAAAACATAATAAATCAGAGGTGGAGAAAATAAAGTTGTGAGTGTGTTGTGATTTCACAAAAAAAAGACAATGGGGGATATTAAAGAGATGGGTGAAGATCTTCAGGATCATCACATTGCTGATCTTTTGTCGAGGGGGTTGAATTTGAAAAAGAAAAATGGGAAACATTTCCTGGTGACAAAAACGGTAACAGCACCCCGGCGGATTAACGAGCAGGACGATGATATCGCTATTCTCACCATGATTCTCCCTGGGGAGAAATTCGAGTGTCATCTTAAGAAAGACTGCTTGCTTGGAAATCCAAAGGAGAGCAAACTAGGTATTTAAAATGAAAAAAGTCAAGTAAATAATTATTATAAAAAGAAAAAAAATAGTGAAAAATTACTTTTTCAGAATTTTTTTCTTCCTAATATCTTATATTACACACATTTTAATGTAAATGGTATTTTGATAAATTTTCCATTGTACCCCAGAAAAACGTTTTGTTTTCCTCGTTTGATTAGCTGATCACGCAAGGCAATTTAATCAAAAGACAGGTCAAACTAGTAAAAATGTTCTATACATAGTATTATTTGCATTAGCCACTATCATTTTCTTTTAGCCATCAAACTAATAATTGCTCTCTTCCGTACACATGTCAAGTGTCAGCTTGCTTTTAGATCTCACTCCCAAAAACAAGCAGTGAAAAAAAAGAATCACGACATTTATTCCCACGCAATACGGATTAGCAGAGAGTGTGCAAGTGAGCACCTGGAATAATTCCCACATGCAGAGTGAATAAATAAATGGAACATTTAGGTACAATCCCACCACCACAACCATTTAGTACGACATCATGCATGCTTCCTTCTTCTTGTTAGCTCAATTTTTCATTGTCGATTAAAATGGAAGGAAAGAAAGATGATATAGCAGGCAGGCGATGATAAAGAAATGGATTATATATTACGATTATAGACAAACTGTGTCTGGTCTTGCTGCTCTGCTCGCTGTTCCTTTATTTTTGCTCTGCTGCTCAATTGTCTTAATTTGGCTTTATTGCTGCGTGTGTCCGACCACTTGCGCTCCTGTGAGCAAGCAAAGTCACAGCACAAAAATGGGCAAAGGAAGAAGAAGAAGCCGAAAGGGACGTTTGTCGTTTGTAAAAATGGATATTACATGAAAGCAATCCATTCATTCATTTATCCGCTCATGGAAATAAAATATGGAATGAGATCCGTTCAAGTCCGTTCTCTGTTCTTCTGTCCATGTGCAAAACGGATTTCCTTCTTTTTATAATAAAGTAGAATACATAAAAAAAATTATATCATCATTATCATCATCAGCAGCAGCTCTATGATTAGTATTATTGCTGTTTAGTTTTACTCTGGGATGACGCTGCTAGTTTTATTGATATTAACATGTCTCCTCCGTGATCAGTGTGGCTGAGNCATTATCATCAGCAGCAGCAGCTCTATGATTAGTATTATTGCTGTTAAGTTTTATTCTGGGATGACGCTGCTAGTTTTATTGATATTAACATGTCTCCTCCGTGATCAGTGTGGCTGAGTTGAGTACCCATTCAATTAGTTTTTATTTTAGCTCATCTTATATGATGATGATGATGGCGCTAGTGTCCATATGGTCACTTTTGCATACTGTCACATTTATTTGTCCAAATTAGGTGCATTTTTATTAATATTATTTGTTTTTCTGATTGCGACGGATGGCGCATCACCTCACCACCACACTGCATGAATAAATTAGTATTCCAATCCATTGCTAGACACTTACAAGAAATTGGATACAAAATTACTTTTTTATTTTCCAGATGAGCGAGCAGGATATTCTTTTTTAGCAATTCCTGTTTCACTGACCAGCATAGGTGCTTTTTCCAATCCAAGTGAAGCCACAAAGAGCTTTATGGTGTCATTTAATACTCTTGTTAATTATGTGCATACAACATGCCGCATCTGCGCTGCGCTATACACTCTCTTGAGATTTTTTTACAACATGTTGCAAATTAATTCTAATTTGTTGTATGTTTGTGCTGTGCACATTACCACCGTCATTTTCAACATTCATTCATCATCACATCACCATCAGAAGAACTTATTAGCTTATTACATGCATATGGAACATTTTTTTATCCTGACCAAATTTAGACTCTATGCGTTGATCACACTATATTTGCTTGCTGCTGCTACAGACCAAAAAGAAATGATGTTGATAAGATTTGGCACTTTGATCTCATTGTCCTCATCAGACTCTCACTGTGACTGACTCTAAGCACCTGTATAAAATGAAGAGAGATATTTAATGACCTTGCAAATTGGTCTAAAGGAAAATAGCCATTATTATTTGCCCAAGTAGTAAAAGAAGATGATGTCATTCTCATCATCATCAACAAGATGATCTTCATCACAAACCGACACCAGCAGCATCACCCTCAGCGCCATGATCATCATAGCTAATAATGAAAATTGCAAATATGTAGTTGTTGCAGGGTAATAATTTTCATTATTATTTTATGACTTGTTTTCTTTCGTTGTTCATTCGTAATAGTAACTTTATGGAGAAAAAACATGGATAATAGGCAAATATGCTTCAAATTTTTGCTTCTTCTTCTTCTTCTGGCTACACAAATCCTTTTGGAGTTGTCTAATGTCTGGAGAAAAAAAGAGTGAAATATGACTCTTGTTGATGACGTTATTGCAGGTTGTAAACAAAAAAGTTGGATGCAATAAAGCATCGCTGCGCTGGTTTGAATACATGATTATCAGCGTCAGAAAAGAGAAACCATTTAATTTTTTGGTGAAACGCGTGAGATTTACGACACATTTACTTGCTCACAGCTCATCATAGATGATCATCATCATCACCTTGTAGGAATGACAAACTGATGATGATAATGATGGGGTTCGATTCGGCTTGTTGTGTTGACCCAATTAGCCATTTCTGGCTCCATAATAATAACAATGATTTTTATTTATTTATTTGTTTTACGATGAAAGTTAGTTAAGTAGTTAGTGTTAACTAACAATGGGATTTATTATAATTATGCAATGTTTTTTATTTCTGTGTGTAGGCACCAAGAAGATGGAATACAAGACTAGACAATGGCACGAGAAATGCTTCGGTAAAACCAGTTCATAATGAAAATTGCAAGTATTTAGTTTTAGAGTAATTGATTTTACAATTTTATTTTTCTCTATAGCATGCTGCGTGTGTAAGAGCCCGATCGGCACCAAGAGTTTCATTCCGCGTGAACAGGAGATCTACTGTGCAGGCTGTTGTAAGTGAATTGATTAAATACACAGATGAATTTTGAATTAAAGCAAAATAAAGTTTTCCTTTCTTCTTTAAAAACTCTTTGTCTCTTTTAAATATTTTGTTGTAAACATAAGCATTCTTTATTCATTATTGTTTGAAATGATGATTCATTATCAAAAATGAATGACTTTTAGGAGTTTTTCGATTTCGATTTACTCAAAAACGTCAGTAAATTGTAGTCATTTCATTAAAATGCACATAATAATTACAAAACTGCACTTCAATTACTACTTCTCCAATTGATTTCATCTTTTCTTTTCATTGACACAACGGAACGAAGGGTGCCACAAAAATGAAATCCAATATAGTAAATTATTTATTCTTTTGAACACTGTAGTAGTGCCAGATCTTTTCATTCATTCATTTTTTAATTTCTCATCATAAAAATGAAATAAGCAATAAAATTTATGATGTCATTCAAATGCAAATTCGACAATGAAAGAGTTGAAAGCGTCAAAACTTTGAAGAGGCTTTAGCGCTATTTCATTTTCAAAAAAATCTATTAATTGAATTTTCATTTATTATTCTTTTGAACACTGTAGTAGTGCCAGATATTTTCTTTCATTCATTTTTTTAATATCTCATCATAAAAATGAAATAAACAATAAAACAGTAAAATTTGTAAAAAAAGACTTAAAATGCAGGCCCATGTATAACATATTATGATGTCATTCAAATGCAAATTTGACAATGAAAGAGTTGAAAGCGTCAAAACTTTGAAGAGGCTTTAGCGCTATTTCATTTTCAAAAAAATCAATCAATTGAATTTTCATTTTTTATTAATAATTTATTTTCATTTATTTCATGCAAATTCAAAAGATGAGGAGAAGTTCGCCACGAGGTAATTGTACCAATTATGTAATTCTATCAATGTACTTGTAGTATTGCCTGAAATACATTTAACCATTAAAAAAATTATTATACAGGTGCGTTAAATGCAACAAGGTGATCACTTCCGGTGGAGTTACATACAAGAATGACCCATGGCATCGAGAGTGCTTCACTTGCACCCACTGCAACATCCAGCTGGCAGGTCAGCGCTTTACCAGCAAAGATGACAAGCCTTATTGCGCCGATTGCTTTGGCGAGCTGTTCGCAAAGAGGTGTTTTGCTTGCTCCAAACCCATCACTGGTAAGGATAACCCCGTTCTTAAATATGGCTTTTTCTTAAAATTTTGTACAAAACCGATTTCAATTATTTTCATAAAAATTGTGTCTAGGTATTGGTGGCACACGATTCATTTCCTTTGAGGAACGCCACTGGCACAATGACTGCTTCATTTGTGCCATGTGCAAAACTTCCCTGGTTGGCAGAGGATTTATCGCCGACGCAGATGACATTATTTGTCCAGATTGTGCTAAGCAAAAGTTAATGTAAACACAAATTATTATTACTATATTAAAATAATAATAATAGTAATAAAATGTTGTTGTATGTAAATAATAATAATAATAGGTAAGTAAAGATATTATAACAAAAAAATGAACCACACACACACACTTTAAAATAAAAATCATTAACAATCTAATCATGTATTCTCTTCGCATATTCATGTATACTAATGTAAAAACACTTCACACATAATATATATATAAACATATTACGTACCTATATTTAATTCTTTAGATGCAGATTGAAAATAATTATTATACCTATTCACTTCCATTAGAGAATTCACTAGTTTTCCTTCGTTATTAATTGTACTACCTTTGTTATCATTATTATTCTTAATGTGTTTAGTAACTGTATTTGTAGTGTAGTGAACTTCTTCCTTTTTATTTCCAACTTGCTGTTTTTTTTGTTGTTCATTTTCACACATGTGCAGTTATTGTGGAAGATTTTCGAGAAAAAAACTGAAAGTGTCTTATTAAAAATTATTATTCGAGAAAAAAATATATAAAAAAGTGGGGCTATATAGTGGGTGAACGATGAATTATATTATTATATAAAAAATATAGGATAGCGAATGTGTCTATTTACTTACTATTTGGGATATTACTACACAATAAGATCTGATCTTGGCATACTCAACTCTAATTATATAAATCTTTAATATACTTTTTTGTGCTGTTGGATATTATTATTTAAAATGCATTTTAGAATGTTGAAAATCAATTCTAAGGAGGTTAATTAAAATAGGTACTAGTGCGGATGATGATGTAATATAGAGACTAAATAATAATAATAACTTAGTGATTACCATACAAATTGTTAAAATACCCAAACAGTAGTCAAATGGCCTAATCAGTAAAAAAAGTACCATACATAGCTTAGTCATCTTTATATATAGGGATATATATATTCATTTAATGACGGCATGGTCCATTTTTGTAAGTAAAACTCTTTTACTAACAAACAAGCTTAAAAGTAGTCACTAATTTTTATTGTAATGATGATGGTAAAACTTTATTTGTATGCCAGTCAAATGCTATTTCAAAATGTTCCAGGGTTTTTGGAAACGATTGGGTAAAATTGAATAAAAAGGACAAAAAATTAATTTTGAAATGAGTGAAATTATTATTTTTTGCTGATATTTTTTTGACTGAAGAAGAGGGGTTCAATGAAATTGGCCATACACACAATTTAAGTTAAAAATCTTCATTATATTTACCACTGATTAATTCAAATGGTGCTTAAACATAAAACGGGAAAGAACGAAGTATAATACAGAGATGTTATTATTATTTTAAGAAAATACGACGTGACTATAAAATAATAGATCTACTAACTATATTAGTGAATTATAAAAAAATGTTATTGAAAACAATAGTTTAGAAAAAATAAATATGTATGGTTGTCTAACTGTTGTTTACTTAATAGTAAGTGTACTTATGACTTGATTGACTAAAATTATATAACAAAAACCATGATACGAGTATATATCTAATATGAGTACCTATAATATTACCTTGTAATTGATCGGTTACTTTGTTTTAAATTAAATGTAAAGCAATTATTATTTGTAATGTAGCATGTGAACAATCGTGTTTTGGAAGTAAAACACTGTGAAAAGAATTAAAATACTTAAGTATGTTACATTGCGCTTGTATTACTTGATGATGGAAATAAAATCGGACGCAAAAAATTATGTCGTGGTTTCATAATAACCCTTGCAAATATTTCATTTTATCTTCATAATAAGTCGTTGTAGAGATATTTTGCATTAATGTTTTAAAAATTAACCGAAAAGTATACGAAATCTCTGGAAATGATTTTTACCAATGGTCAACGAATGTTTAAGTCTATCGCCTTATTGTGCTTGTGCAAATTAATTAAAGTAAATTGAGAGATTATGCCTTCTTTTCATAAAAACTCCGGAATGGCTGAAACTACGACTGTTTCTTCGCAGACACAAAGCGAAGGTGAAGATAGCGGTATAGAGACTCAGCGGCGCCGTTACCAATGTGGAGACTTTTGTTCCTTTAACATTTTTAAAATTCCTGGACTCCTTTTGCGAAACATGATTTTTCCTCGCGATCAGTGGGATGAGTATCCTAATGGTCATTAGCTTTATATATTTTAGTTTGACAATTGCATTAAAAATACTTGATCTACTTGACTCAGCAGTATTTAATTATTTAAACTGCATTGCACTATAGGTTTTGACCGTATAGCGGATCGCTTTGTGTTTCAACCACAGTCGTGTCGTGACTACGTCCCAACTCCGGAATACTTTGAAATGGATTGTTCCTTTGAGGAAGTTTCGATTCTTACAAAAGACAAGGTCAAGTTACACGCGTATTTGGTAAAAGAGCCTTCAAAGTATGAGAAAAACAGCATTTCATGTAAAGCTGAGCCACTTGGGCCAGTGGACATCAATAAAAATATTGTACAGGAGAAACACACTTCACCACCACCACCCTCAACAACTAGCAGCAGCAATAAAGTGCCAACCATAATTTACTTTCAATCCTTTGAGGAAGTTTCAATTCTTACAAAAGACAAGGTCAAATTACACGCGTATTTGGTAAAAGAGCCTTCAAAGTGTAAGAATAACAGCATTTTCTGTAAAGCTGAGCCACTTGGGCCTGTGGACATCAATAAAAATATTATACAGGAGAAACACACTTCACCACTACCACCCTCAACAACCGGCAGTAGCAATAAAGTGCCAACCATAATTTACTTTCATGGAAATGCTGGAAATGTAGGCTATTGCTTGGATGTTGTGAAAAGGTACAAATCTCATTCGCAACTCAAAAAATGCAACTTTTTTCTTGTGGACTATCGCGGATATGGCAAGTCTGAAGGGGAACAATCTGAGAAGGGGGTATATTCCGACGCGAAAAGGACTATCGGGGATATGGCAAGTCTGAAGGGGAACAATCTGAGAAGGGGGTATATTCCGACGCGAAAGCGGCTTTCAAGTACGTTGAGGCTCGGAGCGATCTCAATTCAAACGGGATTGTGCTCAAGGGTCAATCTTTGGGAGGAGCTGTATGCATACATCTTGCCTCTCGGCGACGATATCGGAACAAGATAGCTGCGCTCATTCTAGAGAATACCTTCACCAGTATCCCTCTTCTCGCAAAGAGACTTTTGGGAATGCCCATTATCAACTTTTTGCCAAAATGCTGTTACAGTTGTAAGGTTAGTTTGGTTTGCGAATAGACACGAAAGCACTCGTATAAACGTTTTTAAATGCTAGGGACTTATTCGTTTAAGCTCATTCTAGAGAATACTTTCACCAGTATCCCTCTTCTCGCAAAGAGACTTTTGGGTATGCCCATTATCAACTTTTTGCCAAAATGCTGTTACAGTTGTAAGGTTAGTTTGATTTGCGACACGAAAGCACTCGTATAAGCGTTTTAAATGCTAGGGACTTATTCGTTTAAATCCTCATTCCCTCTTTAAATATTTAAATAGTTTGAAAGTATCAACAAGATAGGCAAAGTGAAGTGTCCTACCCTTTTTCTTTCCGCAATCGAGGACGAAATTGTTCCGCACGAGATGATGGACCTCCTCTACGAAAAATGTGGGGCTGCTGTTAAAGTTATTGAAAAGTTTGATGAAGTTGGGCATAATGATACCTACAGAGCTTGGGACTATCTTCCTAGAGTTTCCGACTTTATGAAAAAGAATTTAAGCCTTTCCAATTCATCTATTCAAGAGAATAATAAGGGTGGAAATTCTGACTTCAAGGTGGGAATATTTAAAAATTTGAAATTGAATGCTGAATTTTTAAAATAATAATAATGGTTTTTTATTTATTTTTTGGTTCATAGACGATTGTCATATCACTCGCTTCGCAGCAGCGGCTGCCGCCTTCATAAATTTGTTTAGAATAATCAAAGTTGAAGTGAAATGTCTTTTTGTAACGTTTTTATAACATTCAATCGTTCTTTTTAATTTATTTAAATGTGTCGCTTTACAAACAAGAGTAAGCAAAATTGAAAAAATCACAACATTACGATATACGCTTTTTTATAGCTGTAAATACCACCTCCGAAAATTTTGACTTCAAGGTGGGAATATTTATTGAAATTGAATGCTGAATTTTTAAAATAATAATAATGGTTTTTTATTTATTTTTTGGTTCCATTACAGACGATTGTTATTTCGCTCACTTCGCAGCAGCGGCTGCCGCCTTCATAAATTTGTTTAGAATTAATAATCAAAGTTCAAGTGAAATGTCTTTTTATAACGTTTTTATAATATTCAATCGTTCTTTTTTATTTATTTAAATGTGTCGCTTTACAAACAAGAGTAAGCAAAATTGAAAAAATCACAACATTACGATATACGCTTTTTTATAGCTGTAAATACCACCTCCGCATAACAGTATTATTTTAACAGCAATTATAATTAATTCAATTAAATATAAATATATATCGAGCACAGAGTATATAAAGCACTAATTATGTGTTTCCTGTCATTAGTTAGTTTGCAGTAATGAGTCTTTCACAAAATACACAATAATTTGAATAAATAAAAAATATATAATAATTTTCTGAAAATACAAAACAAGTTGAGTTGGGTAACATTATTATTAATAATAATTTATTATTACTGATATTAAATTTGATAAAAAGCACGCATATTATTATTATTTGGGTGAATTACATACATATGGTTCCCCTTATCGCACGAAACTGAAAAAGGACCGAATAGTCTTTTTTAAATTAGCATTTTAAAACATTCAAGGTTCTGGAGGAAGTCCCCACAGCACGGCCGTTTTATCTGCAGAGGTAGATAAAAAGGTAAATTCTGATGGATGCCACCTTCCACTAATCACCTTGTCCTGATGTGTGGCAACCACAACCGACGGTAATGGCATGGAGAGATCCCCTTGCAAATCGGTGAGAACCAAACGATTATCGTACCCTCCCGAGAGCAGATAATATGCTGCCGGTGAGAAGCGTACAGAGCGCACATCAGCAGTGTGCGTTTTCATCGACTGCACTTGGCGCTGTCCCCGTATATCATATAGAACAATGGCTGCATCCTCATGACCACATACCATGAGCCTGCCGGAAGGGTCAACACAGACAGAAGTTACTGCCGACTTGGTGGATGCATTGGAGGTTAGCGGTGTGACAACATCAACACAGCCTCTTGTTCGTAAATCCCAGAAGCGAATCGTCTTATCCTGCGAGCCACTGCAAAATATTTGCCCTCCCCAATTGTACAGGGAAAGGATTGCTCCAGTATGTCCAGACAGTGCTTGAAAGGGGGTTGCGGTGGAGCAATCTGTAACGTAAATTTTGCAGTCTCCAGCGCCTCCGCTAACCAACAGAGAAGTTTTGTTGCTTATTTCCTCAATAAAGCAAACATCCCGAACAGTTCCGTCGTGCATGGATAGTTCCACCTCTTGGGAGCCTGTTAGTTCTTGACTTGTCATATCATCGAAGCGTAACAGTTTCACAGTTTTATCGTTGCTTCCCGTCGCCAAAAGATTCCCATCTGGTGACCATCCCAAACAGTAAATGGATCCTTTGTGATGCTTTGTTCGTTTAAAGAGAACGGTTGGCTGGTANAATGGATCCTTTGTGGTGCTTTGTTCGTTTAAAGAGAACGGTTGGCTGGTAGCTAACATGGTTCTCTGTCAATTCGTTTGTATCTGGGTAAGCGCAAACACGAAGTGTCTTTGAGTTGGACCCAATGGCGTATACTCTTCCTGCGGGGTGAAATTCAGCGCATCGAACTGCTTGAACATCCTCCAGTGATGTGACTGCCATGAACTTTGCCCTGCTGTTGGCATCCACCCCTGATCCATTGGAATTGCGTTTTTCCATATTATTATTATTTCTTGCATTGTTGGCGTTGTTGGCTCCAGTACTTGCAGCATGACTTGGGCTATTTGAAGATGCTCTTGGGGAAGCACTAAAATCCTGGGAGACCCTATTTGCTGAATACTGAGAAGGTCCAAGTTGCTGGAGGAGGGGGTGGTCCTCCAGTGGAAAATGCTTTTGATTGAGAATTCTGGTATTGTGCACCGTAATTATTGGAGACAGGATTGGTATTCGTTGTGCGGGCAGCTGCGACTGCTCCAGGTCCTCCATAATTTTGTTGCTGGGACTTTTGCCCAAGTTTGGGGGATGATACAGAGTCTGCCATCATGTCGCCAAATAGACGATCCACAGATGTGGTCATTGTTTTTAGGTCGGGACCTTGTGCTTCTGTGCTACTCAAATGGAAGCTTGTGCTAGCCATACTCCTGAAATATTATTAAAAGCAACCAAAAGATTTATAGTACAAAATGCTTAAGCTCCTTTCTTTTTCTGCAAAGTCAATACTTTTCTCTGTCTTCTTTTGCTACCAACCTCGACAGCAGATCCGAAGCAGAGTCCATGATGCTCACATTCATCAAAGTCTTCTGCGGTTTTGGCAGCGGTTCAATATCCACTCTAAGGCTTCGTCTTTGAAAGGGACAGCTAAATGTCTGTCCTGGAATGCTTCTTAACCAGGATAGCAGGCTCAGGTCTGACTCTGATAGCTGGTTGTCATTCAACAGGTTGGAGAATCGGAGAGCACAATCCATTTGCTGGTTAAGTGAGCTACCGCCACTGGACCGTGTCCCACTCCCACCAATCATTTTGTCATTTGTCATTGCTTTCGACTGACAAAAGTCAACACATGTCTCGTACAGCAGCCCCTAATAAATTATTTTGAAAAAGAATACGCCTTTATGCAGGGGATTTGCGAGGGAATTTACACAAATGTACATTTTGCACTCATCTCAAATCACTTTCTCCAGCTTACTTTTATTAATAGCTGCACCAAACGGTCATTTGTTGCCGTCTGAGTACTCTTTGGTGGAGCAGATGGTGGAGGAATGAACTTTTGAACTAGTGGCCGCAAATGATGGAAACATGCAATTCGAGCTGTACTTGATTTCCAATCTTTGTACTCGGGATGTTCCGCCAGTCGTGAAGGAGAGGTGAGCAGGAGGCAGAGGGAAGAGTATTCTTCTTTTGATTCTACCACCGCTTCCAAATCATTCAAAATCTAGATGCAAAGCACAAAGAAATTTCATTTGTTTAAATCATCAATTATGTAGTTTGCATTGCCATTCTATCATTGAATCATTGAAGAGATAATGATTTTTATGAGGAAATTGCAAAGGCTAACAAGTGCACTGGTTTCAATACTCATTCAATTGATTCACCTCAATTCATTCTGGTTTATAAAAACTACCTTCCACCTAAATTGCAATGAAAGGATGTACTTTTAATTAACGCTTGAAAAATAATTGTGTGTGTATTACCTACTAATAAACATTGTGTTGATTACAAACAAACAAGCTCATCATGATAAAAATAAAAAAGTAGGTATAAAAAACTAACTTATAACTTTCCATTTTAATTTGATTAAAACTACAGACTATTGTTTTTTTCTTTGTTTTTTTTCTTTGTTTTTTTTTACCTTAACAAGATCTTCAACAACGCCCGACTTTCCATCTTCCGTGGTAAAAGTACCTCCTGCCGTCATTTGCGCACCTGGCCCCGCATACGAAGCGAGAATATCGAGAAACCTATGTTTCAGAATAGTAGCTCGCACTTTCTTACCGGGGAAAGTGCGAAATGCCTCCTCAAGCGGTTGGAGAAACTCTGTCACGTCATCCCACCTCCCATCCACAATGAGTGACCTTAAAAATATCAAATCTGGCGAGGCAATCACCTCATTCACAATGCTAGTCTCCCGTTCCAACTCCACCTGAGAGGATGTCAAGCCCCGACTGGACAAAAACTCTAGTAGTAAATGGATCACTTCCGACTCTGAAAGAAATAGTCTTTCAGTGTCTTCTACACTGCTGTTGGCAGCACTGCCACCTCCACTACTACTTCCACCTCCTCCTCCACTGCCATGCAAAGTAGCCACAATGCCCGCACTAGAGTTGGTTGCTTGATGATGCGTAGTAACATGATGGCCGTACTGACTGGAAGAAGAGGACGACGAGTGGGGGAGCATTCCTGCCATCATTTTCTCACGTTCCACGGTAGTCAAATCCCAATTTTCAATATCCTCGTAAAAATTACTACTATTACTGTTGAGATTATTGTTATTATTATTGTTATTGTTTATGTCAATATCCTTTTGTTGATATTTCTGTTGGCGATTATGATACGCCTTGTCCTTATCCGAATCGGTGTCAGCGGTAGCGGTCAAGTCGTCGCAACTTGACTGCGACTGTTGTTGTTGCTGCTGTTGCTGTTGCCGATGATGATTTGGAGGAGGCTGGTAAAGGTCTTTGCCTTGAATCACTTTGCGAATTCTCTTCACTTGACATTTCAATCCATCCAGTTTCATTCGGAATACTTTACTAATATAAAAATGGTTAGATGGTGAAGAACCGTCTATACGCAGACTAGCGCTGCTAAAATGTCGAAAAAACTGTTCTTCTTCTGCTGAATAATAATGACTGCTGCAATGATGATGTTGATGATGTTGATGATAACAATGACTAATGAGGGTTGATATGATGGCTGCTGGCTGTTGACAGTGTTACAAAGATGATAACGATAACAGCGGTGACGATGCTGCTGTTGATGATGATGATGACGATGTAGGGAACGAGAAGAATAATAACAACAACAATAGCCCAATGCAAATTCAAAAACTTGATCAAGTCACAACAATGAAATAAAAGTCATATTGCACTCGTTTTTGGACGTGTATGCAATAAAGGAATGCGCTTTTCTTGACAGATTATTGCAATGGACGACGACGACAGCACCAAAAAACATGTTCGCGTTCAGCTACCATTCAATTGTCGAGATTTTTATTTTACTATTTTTCTACTTTCTGGTATATACGCCCAACCAATTCGATTCATATGACGAATAATAGCGTATTTATATTAGAATATTATAGATGAGTAACAAGTTTTCTTGTAGTGACAGATGCCTAGCGCTTTATAAGCTTCTCAGAGATTTCCTCAGAGTTGTTGAAAAAACACTGTGATGCTGTAGTACGCACACGCTTCGTAATAAAAGAGAAATGCGAGCGTGGGTGTTGGATACCAAGAAGAAGAAGAAGAATATTGAGATTGTAGGTGATTCTCTTGACTTTTGCTTGAAAGCCGGATATGGATGAAGATGATGACAGTGATGATACCTTAAAAGGACTCCTTCAACTTGATTTTCATTTCACCTAGATATATATTTTTTTCTTTGTTGTGTGTGTTTGTGTGTTGCTTGCTGCATGCAAAATTGTTGTCTGGAAAGCGAAAGGTTGCTCAATCCTGTCTTGTTTTCATTATGTTGGTCACAAAAACACTTTTGACTTGTTCAAGGAGGAAGAGAACGTAAAACGCACGCACAATAACATCATGTCAGGCCGAACTGAGTGAGTAAGAGTACACAAATTTCCACTATCTCTATCTCTCGTCGTTAGCAAAGTAGTGCATTATTATAATGTATGCATGATGATGATATTTTTTATTATCGAAAATGTAATTAACAACTGTAAAAGTTTAAAGGGCTGTGGGTTTAGAAAAAATGGGCTGTATCAAGGTTTATTATCCGAACAAATATATATTTTTCAAGAACCGTTTTGTCGAGAACCAAGTTTGAAGTTTATTATTATGGTTTTATTAGAGACTTTCTCGTTCTGCTGCGTGGTGTGTTCAAGTTGAATTATTATTGTTGTTACACGAACAGAGATTAATGTGCATTTATTATTATCCTCTTGAAAACGATGATGGGATGATGGTAATAATAATATAGGGTTTTCTTTCCTATTGACACATAATGTGCATGGAAGCAGGTAGGTAGGCGGGCACGCAGGCAGGCAGACTAAATTTTCTCGAAAAGATTCGTCGGATTATTATTAGTATTATGATGATGATAAGTATTATTGTGCCTGCTGCACCGTGGAGGTGGTTGTGTTGAACACACAAGAAGACCGTGTAAAGTCATCATCGTAAAAACCAGAAATATATAATATTATACAAATAATATTTTGAAAAATATACGGAAGGAACTTGCCTTCTCTTCTTCTTCTTCTCTCTCAACTTTCAATAGAGATTCTCCTCTTGACGGTTCTTCTTGTGTCTAGTCTACCCTACCATTTGAGAGAAAAAAATTAACTGAAAAATTCCACTTTTTCATGTAAAAACGGCAAGAGTAATTCTCATGAAGATTTTCAGGAGATTTGTTGCAGATGAGGATAATGTTCTTGTTCATGTATCATGGTTGTATCGTTTTACTGCTTCTGCGGATGCGGCGTTTTAAGCCCAACTCTACATGTCTGCTGTACACAGTGCACTATATATTTTGTGTCTTCAATATAGTCTTCAACAAATTTTTTCTTGTGTATTTTTGCTACTGAATCAGAAGAAGATGATCTCTCTTGTTGAATGACTTTTTGGTTGTTGTTGCAGATGATGATGATGTTGATGATGATAATACTGTTTTTCTGTTGTTATTCACCACACCAAACTGCTATATTCACGTCAAGAAGTAGAATGAGGAAAAGGAGATGATCTCACGGTTCAGTTCATACTTAAAAACGGTTATTCTTATTGAAATCTTTTCCCCCTTTGTGTATTATATATTATTACTACACACAATGCAGGCTAAATTGTACGTGTGTATAAACGTATACGTCTATTATTATTATTGTTTCATTATTATTCAGCAGCGTATCGTTCTATGATGATCATCTTTAACCACTGAAAAAATGTGCAGACTACACATTACTAGTACTCTGTAGTTTACAGAGAAAATCTAATAATAAGAATAACAATCTGTGTGCATCATCATCAAGATGGTGAATGCATTCAATCTTAAACACCGATAATCAGCTAGATACACACAAACGCATTTTAAAGGCATTTTTTCAGCCTATTTAAGATTTTAAAATATGCTTCGCAAGAAAAGAATGTACCTACTAACCACTGCACTAAACCATGCACTATGCCACTAGTTCAGTACTCATTGTTATCTTTCAACTGCAAAATTCAGCATTGGTAAAATTGGGTTTTTAAAAACAGTGTATAGTTTTTTACACAAAAATGAATATTCAGAACATTCCGTTTCCGTATTGCAGGGAACGCACAGAGCAGAGCAGCAAAGAAGAAGAAGAAGCACCAGTCTTGCGTGCCATACCGGTCAGCAGTGCAATTCAATTATTTTTATGATGATCCTGATGGTTATCCTAGAGATAGGGAGAGAGAATGTGGCCCTTCACTTGAACATCATTATTATCATCGCACACTCTTCATGCACAGTTAAATTAAAAGGGATTTTGAAGAAGAAAAAAATCAAACATTTTTCAAAAGGTTATATTTGCAGTCTCCTCTCTATAAACCTCCATTTATTATTATTACCCTGTTGTAATCCATCCCTTATTAATAAACAAACAGAACTGTTGTTAGTGTGTGATTGTTGACGTTGTTGCACGTAGAAAAAGCATTACGTCTGATAAGAAAGGAACGCATAAACAATGCACTGTGCATGTATAAACACGCACACACACGCATGCAGCAAGCTAATAAATCATTTTCTTCTTCATGATCATGAAGTTATTTTCTCATTAATAATCACGATGTAGGAATGTATGTATAACTGGCATGAATATTTTTTATTATTGATCATTTTCATTTCGTTATATTATTATTAGCAAATCTGAGAAATATAAACAGTTCACAGTGATGATGGTGTAGCAGTTGTCAGTTAGTTTGCCTGTAGGCTAAAAAAATTACTTACAAACTACAGTAGTACAGAAGTAACGTTTAAATGTCTTTTTTCTCCTTGTTCGTCTTCTATAGATATCTAGTTTCACCACACTTTTATATTTACTTGAGCTTGGGATCATTTTTCAAGCCGTGCTAACTGCAATCACCACACCATATACACACACTCTCATCTTTTCTGTAGGAGCAGCTATCTGTTATGCAGTTGTTGGCAAATTGTAAAGGAAAATGGAACAATTTTTTTATTCTTGTGCATGTAATAATGATGTTGTTGATTATGATGATGATGCTACTGCAACAACCACTACAACAACCGTGCTTATCTTTGTGCAAATCAACAGGGAAGAAGAAGAGGAGGAGGCTCTTTTACTGCTGTTGCCGTTCCTTACTGTTATTATTGCTCTTACAACATTTTACTTGTTTCATTATTGCACTTGTTCACACTTACACTACTAAAAACTAATTGTCTTTATGTGTTACAGTCACACATGACTAGAAGACAGCATCTACTATAACACACCAATGGACAGTTATGGATTTTCCGTTTTTTAAGAAAAAAAAAAAGGAAGATTCTCTTCTCTGCCCAGCTGCCTTACATTTTATGTAATCTTGTCTGAAAATCTTGAGAAAGAAGGGAACTGTCAGGAGTAGTCAGATTTTGTCCTGAGATTGTGTAAATACACTTGTAATACACACAGAAGAAGGCAAGACAGTCCAAGTAGCAGAACATACATACATGCTTACATGCCAAAAGTGCTTGGCTTTAATAATAATGACGATGATGAGAATGAGAATGAAAGGATTCTTCTTCGCAGCAGCAGCAGAAGTGATACAACAACAACAACATTGTTGTAATAATAACCTGTATATAGATACACAAGTTTTTGTTGTGTATGCGAGGAGGAGAGCATAGTATCCACGAAAAGTCGATAACACTTTGGCTAGCTTTGAGAATGTGTGACAGGAGGATAGGGAGAGAGAGAGAGAAAGAGAGAGGGAGAGACATGAGACTTATTGCATGGTTACATTATTTTTTTATTCTTGGTGTTGCTTGCTGTTTTAAAAGAGAAGGTGCAATGCATGGCCATGGTTCATGTCGTCGTCGTCGGGTATCCACCCGATTTCAGTGGGAATCTTATAAGTTTACTTACACATGTGCATGCTTCACTTGATTATAAAAAAGTTTTCCGTATCATGTCTCTCTCTCCGCCGCAGCAACAGAACAAGTGAGCATAAAACACCAACCAACCTCTTCTCCTCATAATAATAAGTTTACGTTGAGTCATCATTTTTTAGGCAACATGAGAGCATCGATATCACTGCTACATGTACACTGATACCACTTGCTGAGGATGATGATGACTTTATATATGTTTGTTTGGGTTGCTTATATTATTTCGAAGGGAAGATATTAAGTGTATGCACCTTTCCTACGTGATATGATAGCAGGGCATGCACAAAAGTTTGCAGAAAGAACAACCAAAGGAATTTAATAAGATGAAGTAGTCATCATCATCGTATTGCGTTGCTGCAAACGACTCTTTTTCAAGTTTGTGCCATCAGCAAAAGTGAAGTAAAGAGATAAGATATTTTTATTACAATGCCATGCATGTAGTTGGTTCTGCAACCCTAAACATGAAAATGAGAGAGAGAGAGAGAGAGAATTTGCTGCTGTATTATGATATTTTTCCATGTTATCAAAACGGAGCATCATGATGATGATCGTCGTCGTTCACAACGGCAGCAAGTCTGTCTATCTTTATTGCAAAAAGTTGCTTCTGCTGCTGCTGCTGCAGCTCACAGCCTTTGCCAAACCCAAGCAAACGAATTAAATTACAAGCAAGCTGCTGATATCACACACACCAGTGCAGTGTAGTTCCACGTAATTACCAAGTCCAAGTGGGATAAATGCGCGATGCAAATTGCATGCTGATTGTGTCGATTAAGGTCTCCTCTCCCTCTTGCTAATGGCAAAGAGCAATTTGTATTCCTAGAGTGGTATTTGTAAAATTCGATTAAATAATATCGACTTGTTCCTGCACACATTTTGTATGCCAAAGAGACTTGCAAATGTAAATAAATGTGTTGTATGAATGAAGCATGAAGATGAACTCAAATTCCATCCAATACAAACGCAGGAATGCCTGAGTTTGTTTGTAGAGTAAAACTCGTTGACAAAAAAATGACAGCTGAAATGCCAATTTGCCGAACGAATGTCATTGTTGCGAATGCTAGCTGGCCATTTTTTTTAGATGGAAGGCTAAATTAATATTGAAGGTTGGAAAATTATGTCGCACCAAATTGACTCAATCCAAGCATGTCGAAAAGGGTTTGGTTTGTATGACGCACGTCGCAGAGAAACAAAGTAAAAGAGTAACATATTAATTGACACTGTCTGAATTCCTCCTGGCTTCGGTCTGAAAATCCCATTACTTTTTCTGATGATGACATTTAATTTGAAGAAAAGATTTAGATTTAAAATGTTTTTATTTTATTTAAAGGCGATAATGGGACTAGGATTATTTTGTGGTGGTGCAGTAAAATAATGGAATGATAATGGTATTTTATTGTATTATTTGTCAGAAGAGCAGATGGACTGACAACGACGATGCAAAGCCCGATCAACAGTAATCACGTTGTTGGACCAAGCAGATGTGTCAACATGCCAATTAGTGGTTGCTGCCTTGTCACACGATCATGGTTGATGATAATGGCAGACAGGGAAATTTTCTTGCACTAGTTACTGCTTCTATTAATATAAACTGCGTCTTGTACCAACGTCCTCTTCTTCTTGAAAGACTTGTATATTTTAGTGCTTAAATGACAAGACACAAGAAACAAAAATTAATCTAGCAAAAGGCAAAAATACAAAGAAATAATTTAATATTTTCATTTTTGAAAGTGTGAACCAAGAGAATAATAACATGCTATACAAATGTTAAGAAGAAGGGTAAGTAATAATACGAGATTTAAAAAGTTATATTTAACATAACTGAGCATCCCAGCGGAAAATATTACGGGTGCTTAACCGACCATTTATTTGGGCATTTTTATTTCTTTTTCATAATATTATGGTAATTTTTATTCAGAGGGTTTGAAATAATAAAGTATTTACTATATAATTCTTTGTACAATAATGGTATGTGAATTTTTCGGAATAAAAAAGTAGCACAAGTTTCGAAGCTTTGTAGGTATCTATATAAAATTGTTAAGCTTGCTAAATTGTAGTGGTGGGTTGAGCGGTTGGTGACCGCATGCTTATTACCTATTTGAGTTTTCTAGCATAACAAATTAGTAAAAATGTCTTTTCAACATAATTTAAGAACACGATAAAGGCTCTCAATTTCCAATGAACTGGTAAGGAGTACAATACACTTTTGGTCATTCCACGGCATAAATTTAAACATAATTTTGTCTCTGCCTTCACTGTATTCTTAAACCAACAAAATATGATCATTTCGAAAATACTCACGAACAAATGAATAAAGGAAACTGCTAATTTCCTAATAATCGTGAAAATATTGACTGCCCTAAAATAATCTCAACTCGAGTCCCAAATAGCATACAGGAGCTGAGCTTTCAAAATGAGTTAATGATTGGGAATTTCATATTAAAAATGACTGCGTGATCTTTTCTAAAAGCAAACAGGAATACAATTAATATTCCCCAGAAAATAATTTTCATTGGTGTTTACCCATTCATGGTGTAACATTTTACGCTGCTAAGTATGTACCGACAAGTTTAAGGAAACTTCCATTACGTCGGTAAGAATGTGAGATTGTCTGTACAATTCAGAGTCTGATTGTTGGTAAACATTGCTGATAATAAACACGGAACTCGTCAACCTTGAATATCATTGCTAGCAAATAAAAATACAAGCTTCTCCGTAGATTGACCTTCTTCTGCAACACCACGCATTTTCTCTAAACTCTCACATCTAAAAATTTCAAGGATTTTTGCTTATAAGAGTAGACGGGAAGGGTACCCACTCAATGTAACAATTGTAGAAAAGATTACAAGCTTCATATTTTGTTCTTACAGTGATTGTTCAGCAGACACGTAACAATCATGGATAATGGATTATGATGGACAATCAACACACACGTGCTACCCAAGTCCGCATCAAGCATTCATTCATACAGAATTTTGCGTTTCCGTTCTTTTCGAGCATTTAGTTCTGTGTTGAGCGGCGTGTGAAGAAATAACTAAAACGGAAGTAAGCAGGTAGTTGCAGCAAAAGGAAATAAGAAAAAAGTTTACAAGAGTGATTTATCAGTTTAAAAGTTACAAGTCATTGCCCAAGAACACTACCGTATTCTATGCTCATAATAATCGTTAACAAAAATTTTAACGGTATAGCAAAAATTAATTCTCAAAAGCACAATTGTTTAAAATTTAGAATACTCAATATACGTGTAAGTGCACACTAGTGATGATTTACAATTTTGCAGCACACCTTAATTAACTGGCTAATGAAATTCACTACCGTTTTTTTTGACCCAGTTGCATTACATAACCAGATACAACGAAAGGCGTCTTTTGAAAGATCAAAATGAAGATCGTTGGCCAGAGCAAGAATTTGTAGGGATACATAAATAAACACCTATTATTATACAATAGTGTGGATCTAACTACTGATGTTGGCATAATAGTGACATGGTACACCGTTAAAATATTCCCATTTAATAACAGCCATTGAACTCGTTTACGTATGTGTTACAACGCAAATCAACAATGCTAAAAAGCTACAATTTGGTGTTGACCATGTGTGTGTGTCCATTAGAATTAAAAAAGTTCGAGAAATTACTATATATAAAGGACAATGCCAATGACGCTGCCAATGCCATGTTCTTATGAACCACCAATCTACATACACACAGACATTGACTGATTACAATTAGCGTCTTTGTCATACATATTATATATGCACTATTAGCAGCGTTCTGTCTCACCGTTACAGCTTTTGTGTGCTCTGTCCTTTTGTCTTTAACAATAGCGCATCTTATACCAATATTCAGTAGACATTAAACTACAGTTAGAATAGCTCCCACAAATCACTACAATAGCAATTGTTTTGTGTGTTGATTAAGCCAGACAGCAAATTAAATTAAAGTTAGGGTTAAGAAGTTTTTTTTCAAAATTTTTAAAAGATAGATACCACAAGCTCAAGTACGACAATGGAGGTTTCCCCACAAACTGGCAACGAAAATTATCAGCGTGAAATTTCCATTGATAGTTTGGCAGAGAACGTTCGAAACGTGCTATTGGGTAGGTTT
>JAANSP010000289.1:0-24472 GCA_036850745.1 Homidia socia
TTATATTGTACCTCATCTCATCTTCAACTTTATGCGTCATTCTTCATCCACTTCAGCAGCAGTACCTTTTTTAGCCTTTAGGGAATTGAGTGTACATTAATAGCAGGGAGATATGAGATGGTATACATATTTATACCTAACCTATACAGTATTTTCATGCGCTCCCTTTGAGCAATAACTACCACAGCAGCGATACGTTCTCAACATACATTCCGTAAAGCAAATCCTTCGAATCTGCCTGGAATCTGGAAGCTCCCATGTACATTTTGAAAGCATTGAGCATAAATATTTTCGGGTTTTGAATGCACAGAATGCACTTTTATCTTGAAATATAATTCAGTAAAAAAAATAATCCTGGAAAATGGGGGAAACAAAGCTAGAGAATAATGTTTGAGATGAATGAAATTATTTAATATTATGCACGCAATGCAATGCCATTCCACTACTGCTCTTTGTTCCGCTTTTCACTGAAGCAGCAGCGGGAGAAAGTGTTGTTCATTGTTTATACATGATTCAATTCAAATAAAATAATTTATAAGATGCACAAGACATTTTTAGAAAAAGGGAAAGTGCATCTACCTATTTGCTACTACTGCAAAGATTTCACTTTTCTGTCTTTTTTGTATAAAAGTGAAACTGCTCCCGTCAATTACGTTCGGTACAAAAATATTCGTGTAGAGTCAAGAAGATGTAACTGTCTACTTGTATGAACAACATGAGGTTGCATAGTATGTTAAATTAGACAAAATGAATGCACTTGCATGCAAGTTGCCCTCTTCACCCATACACTTTATTCAATTTTCGTGTGCAAAAGTACTTTTTTGTTCTCTCTTGAGAAGTAGTAATCTCAATTTCAAAAATCCACATTAATTATTTATCAATATTTGTTGTCTGACCTTTTATGTACATACCAAGCGTACCATTGCATCTGTAAAATTTTATTTTGGAGGGATAGAACTTTGGAGGCAGCACTGTATTTTTTGTACTGTTCCCCAGAAAAGAAAAGGTGGATTTTTTAAGTGAAAATCTAATATCAACTCAGCCCACCCCATAATCGTCTGAATATCTTGTGAGTAGAAGGAGTACTCTGTGTTGTTTTTATTGCCATTAATGCGGCTGAGTACTTCTCAAGAGGTTCCAAACGATGTTTTTGTTTCGTAAATTTTGAGCTTCCCCATGTTGCATGCACACACTGCAATGCACTTTTTACACACTTGGCTCAATATAAAATTCTCAATTGGTGGCAAGTACACGGAAATACCGGCTGAATTCACTGGATGGGAACATTCAAATTCATGAATGAATGCACAACCATTGCCCATGTAATGGTAACGGTAGTTGTTTTACTTTTCCTTCTGTTTTTTGATGCGCCATTTCAAGTTTCTTATGCGTGCGTGTCCTCTGTGTTCTTTTTTATTTCCAAGCAATTCTCTTTGTGTCTGTCGTACGTAAAACTAAAATAACAGCAAAAAACAGAATGGCAGTCTAGTTCTGTTTGTAATAAGAGGGTGCATAGAATAATACTTAAGGAAATGCAGTCAAACTTACTTAACATATTCGTACGTGTGTGTAGAAATACCTAGGTACAAAATTTACGAGCCGCATTTACTCACTCTACTGTACTGTGGCTTTCAGAGAATGTATCAGAGGCAAGACTCATGAATTATTTGGTATTCCTTTTATTTTCGTACAATTCTTTCCAAACATCATCGTAACAATATTATACTGTATGCGTAAACAGTATACTAGCTTTTCATAACTTGTGAGACGGGTTTTCCCTGACTATTTTTTAATTTTTCGAATGTTTGTTTATTTCATTCAGAATTAAAATGCTACCTACCAAGTATCACTCTACTGTACTGTGGCTTTCAGAGAATGTATCAGAGGCAAGACTCATGAATTATTTGGTATTCCTTTTATTTTCATAAAATTCTTTCCAAACAGCAAAACAATATTATACTGTGTGCGTAAACAGTACACTCGCTTTTCATAACTCTTGAGACAATTTTTCGAATTTTGTTTATTTCATTCAGATTAAATTAAAATACTACCTACCAAGTAGTTTCCAACGTTGGGAACACCCAAAGCAGCTTTAGATTTGAAATTGTACAACAGAATGTTTTTATCATGGTACAGCCATTTTAATTGTCACTACGTGCATACTTACAGTTAGTACGATTGCAACTCACCTGCATTGAAATTCGCCTTGCATCACCACATTTACAACAATGAGCAATGATGATTTGTAATTGTAACATAATTATTGACAAAGGTGTAAGGTGTAGGTTTGCTGATGCTACCACCAAAATCATTCCGTGCCTGAAACCTCGGCTAATTTAAAATGTTGATGAATGCTTGTAACATGAATTTCCTTAAAAATTCAATTTAAAAGCAGTTATGCAAAGCAGAGATGGTGCAGCAAATAGAATCAGTGGATCGAATGGACTGTGTTATAATAACACTTTCGCATAAATATTCATTTTGTGCTTGAAAATAGGGCGAGCTGGCAAATACGAAATGTCTGAAATGAAATCAAACAATTTGTAACGCCAAGAAGATCCTTCTAATTTCCCTTTTGAAGGCTCTTGTTAATTTTTTGTTAATTCAATGATGTGCACAAAGACTCTTCCAAAAACGTTATTTCAATAAAGTAATTAAGTAAATTACATTGTTGTACAATGTAATATGTATTATACAGTAAGAGGAATATTAAGCTCCAGGTAAGTACTAAAGTTGTATCAGACATATTCATCGCCATCGGTCCTTTAAAAGATTGAAAATAGGGCGAGCTGGCAAATATGAAATGTCTGAAATGAAATCAAACAATTTGTAACGCCAAGAAGATCCTTCTAATTTCCCTTTTGAAGGCTCTTGTTAGTTTTTGTTAATTCAATGATGTGCACAATACAACTTCCAAAAACGTTATTTCAATAAATAAATTACATTGTTGTACAATGCAATGTGTATTATACAGTAAGAGGAATATTAAGCTCCAGGTAAGTACTAAAGTTGTATCAGACATATTCATCGCCATCGGTCCTTTAAAAGCGTTCGGCAGATCCACAAAGAGCATCAGTTCTTGGTCATCTCTCCTTCTATCAACAAACAAACAAAAAGTTTGGGAAGAAGAAAAACTAAAAGTTGTCTAGCATCTCAAGTTTTCTACTAAAAAATTAAAATGGCGAAATTTTCGGTGAGTCTAATACCAGGGGTTATACTTACAATAATGGGTAATTTGGAATTTCAAGAGTAATATTTCATTGTTTTGACTTTTTGACTAATTCTATAGGCCGTACTTTTTCTCACCATGAGTGGCTTGGTTTTGGCCAGTGCCCAATATGGACAACAAAGTGCTCCAGCCCCATCAGCATCTTACAGTGGAGCTTCCGCCGCAGCACCAGCACCTGCATTCAATGCTCCAAGTGGCGCTCCTTCTCAAGGACCAGCAGCTCCAGTTGCATCATCTTCTTTCAACGGTGGATCTTCCGGTGGATCTTCTGGTGGATCTGGAGATCTTACCGTTCAATGCAGAGCTGCCCCCGATGGTTCCGGTAAAATAAAATACGACTGTTCCGGAGTCAACAAGGATGCCATCACCCTCAAGACTGAGCATTTCCTCTGGCTCGAAAACCAAGGAGGAAACTCACAAAACTTGGATATTGAAATCCCCAACTACAACATTGACGAATTCATCAGGGCCGCCTACAAGGCTTTGGGACCACAAGAAGGTGCCAAGATTAACATTTTGCTCAAGAAGCCCGATATCACCTACAATGCCGCCAAGGATGATGCTCAGCCACAACAAGTTGGACAGCCATCCGTCAGCGTCAACTACCAACCAGTCGATAAGGTCTCTGTCCACTACCCAACCCAGAAGCAGTACACCAGCGGAGGACCATCTGCACCACCTCCAGGAGCAGGCTCATCATCATCATCATCATCTTCAGCAGGGCCTGCCCAAGGACCAGCCACAGGAGGTCCATCCCCAGCAGCTGGCCCAGCTCCTGGAGCTTACTCCAGACCACAAAGAGAGAGTGGATACCGCTACTACTTTATTCGTCAGTAGACTGCTAACCACAGCTCGTTTGCTCATCATATCAGCTTATGTGCTACAGCAATTTTTATACTTGCAAAGTTTGATACGACCAAAATAATTTAACATTCTCCGGCTTTTAATATTTCTACTTCCTTTCACTTTTATCTAAATTTTTAAAATGTGGCAGTTGTGAGGACCCCAGTGTTTTTTGTACATATTTTTATGCTTAGGGATATTTGTAGAGTGAAGAGTGTGCTTGTTGTTGTGATTACTAGTCAACTTTACCATTCCCAGATGTATCAAAACGGCAGATTTTTTTCTACTGCTGCTACTTTTGTTTTTGAATCTGCCAATTTCACTTGTTTTCGATCTGTCTGTTTTTGCTTTATTTAAAATGTGTAACTGTTTCCCTTCAACTACTGCTACTACTGTGATTTCCCAAAAGGTTCGTTTATAAAGTAAATCAGCATTCACAAAATGAAAAACCTTGTACCTATCCACGCTCCATATCACATTATTACCACCAACGCAGTGTACAATACATATATATAGCATCATCATCAAACATTTAAAGCATCGTATTTCTTGCATAAAATCGGATCTAACAACGTAATTTTAGACATTCGGGGTGTGTTTCTTGCACACGCAAACACAAAAACTTTAAAGTTTCTATTTTTTTCACCCTCCTGCCGCTCTGCTTCTACTTCAAACGAATGGATGATGATGATGGAGACACAACGGAAGGATATCAGATCAACCCTTTCCCTCCATTCCGATACTTGCAAACGAGGAACGTGATTTTCCAGAAAAACCAACTTTCTAAAAAGCAGTCACAATAGAAATACAACAGCGGCAGCTGGAAATGACACACTCTTCAGTTTGATACAAGGGTGGTTTTTTGAGAGAATATTATTCTACTCATACTTCACAACAGTTTATGTGTACCTATTTATAGTAAATAGTTATACATAGTTTGTTTGGTTGGAGTTTATAGCGCGTCGTCGGTAGTAGAGATGCATAAAATCACTCCCATTTGGAAACTTTGATTGAGCCCTCTTTATGTACAGCTAGAGCATAAAACTTACTGGAAAGGGCAACTGGGAATGGCAACATTAGATTTTGATCCCTCCAATTTTTACATTCCAATAATAATGCATCTATTTACTTGGTATATACAAGTTAACAAGATATTTTACCACCATTGCATCGACAAATGTGCGTGCAGCTTCATCCGGCTCACTCCTCACTTCACTTGGCGACACAGAAACCCACACACACTCGAGAAAAATTTCCAAAAAAGTTTGCTTGCTCCTTTATTTGCTTGTAGCTGAAATGGAAAGGAGGGTGAAATTTAGACGAGTTGAGCTGACTGACGGAATGTGACAGTTCCCACTTATTATTAGGGTTGTACATTTCGGTCTAGAAAAAAATATTTTTTATAAATACTTACTGCTACTCTCATCGAGTATTCCCATTCATTGTCGACGTAATATAACTTTTTTTAAAGATGGGCTGCTCACTTAAGCTCAGGGAGGCTTGAATTGAATATAAAAAGCGAATCAGGCAAGTCTTGGGAAACGATCGTTGGCAATGATAATGTTAATGGCGAATGCAGAGTATTTTTCTGCTTCTAATTTCTCCACATTGGTGGTACAGTTCTTGTTGGCGGCGGTAGAGCAAGATTTAAAAGAAATGTTAAAAGTAATTTTCCACGAAATAGGGGAATTGCAGACGGATACATTTTTTTAAAGATGGGCTGCTCACTTAAGCTCAGGGAGGCTTGAATATAAAAAGTGAATCAGGCAAGTCTTGGGAAACGATCGTTGGCAATGATAATGTTAATGGTGACTGCAGTCTTTTTCTACTTCTAATTTCTCCACATTGGTGGTACAGTTCTTGTTGGCGGTGGTAGTGGCGGCGGCGGTAGAGCAAGATTTAAAAGAAATGTTAAAAGTAATTTTCCACGAAATAGGGGAATTGCAGAAGGATACGTTTGAATTTCCTCAGTAATGTTGTCGCGTGTATCCTTTACTTGGGGAAAAAATAAAAGTGGAGAAAAATTTGTTTGTCAAAACGGTTCAAAGTTGTTTTAAAGTCAGAGAAATACACTCTAATGATTACAGTTTTTAAGGCACGTCCTCACGCACAAAAACCAACGAGGAAACCCGACTTTAATAATAATTTCCAAAAGTACAACCAAATATGTAATACCAGTATGCAAACTAATGGTAATAATGATCTCTGCTGCGTGCAATTACATATGAAAATAATTTTAGCCTGGTGTAATCAGTGTCGTTTCTTGTACAACAAGCTCCATCCGAAATTCATTTTTAAAAAGAAACTAAAACCCGCTCCTTGTTCATGCTTTCATGTTGTTAAAATTTTCAAGTTCACTACCACCACCAACCAACCAACCCAGTCGAGTCGGCCAACCAAGAAGAAGGGTGCGTAACGAGAAAATGTGTCGTTTTTATATTCTTCAGTACCATATTTCTTTCGTCGCAATAAGACGCAGCACAATAATCATCATCATAATAAGACGCAACATTCTGTTTACGTAGTAGTTAAAAAGAAAAGTATAAAAGGATGGTGCAATCTTTTCTCCTTTCGACTGTTTCACTTCCACATTTGGAATAATTGAAAAAGATAGGAATATAGTAGACAATATCTCGATTGTGTAGACGCCCAGAGAATCATCAAATTTACAGATAGAATTCAAACGAGACGTAGGGTTCTAATCTGGTGGTGGAAGCACAAGGCATTCAAACAACACTTCTTTCTTGGACAGTAGAATTGAGAGTAGAAAAGATAAAGAAAGTTAGGGAACAGCACATAATGAATTTTGAATTTGTAATTTCAAATTTATTGTTTCTCAAAGTGCATCTTTTGGAAGCGCTGAATAATGAAGTTTACAACAACGATATTATTCTATTTAGTAGGGAACAAAAGGAAAAAGGAATTAAGACAAAGAAAAGTGAATAATAAGGACGCTAGTACACAAGCTTCAAAAATCTTCTTTGTAACTTTAAAAGGGGAGATCATTTTACACACTGTTTCCTGGAAAGAGAGAAATAAAGTCCATTTCTACAAACAAGAGTAAAATTTGTTGGTAAATTTGTCTTTCTTTCAGCAATATTTTTAAATGAAAATTTTGTGCCAGACACAACAAAATTGACTCGCTCCTTGCACTTGAACCCATTCATCGAAGGAGGAAACCTTTTTCTTTGAAAACTTGAACTTGTTTGTATTGTTTTTCAATGCGGCACGCATCTAATATTTACATGCTTGTTTATACATATAGAAACCTCTGTAAATACAAGATATATTTCATGCTGTCATCATTTGTTTTGTCGCGTTGTTGAAAAATANAACTTGTTTGTATTGTTTTTCAATGCGGCACGCATCTAATATTTACATGCTTGTTTATACATATAGAAACCTCTGTAAATACAAGATATATTTCATGTTGTCATCATTTGTTTTGTCGCGTTGTTGAAAAATATTTTGTATTGGCTTTTTGGAACAATTTCCAAACTATAATATATTCACGTTTCAGCAATACTGTACACATATTTGTAAAATTCTCTGTAGCATTATTTGTTCAAGAGTCCAGAAATAACTGTCAAATAGTTACAGGGAATATACTGACTGAATAAACAAAAGTCGACAAAAAAAGTTACAACTGCATCAACAGTGTTCACTCAGCGGAACATCAAGTCTACCTATACACCACCATAGTATACATGGACATTAGTTTATTAGTAGCAACAATGAGAGTTAAAAACCACAATATACTACAAACGGGCATTCACGCACACACGCACCCAGTAGTATAAGTTTTTCCAAATTCCAAATCTGAGGAAGAAATTTAAAGGTGAGCACACTATATAGACTTGAGCATTTATACGAATACTGCTGGAAGGAATATTTATACATATTACATTATTTTGTTAAGTGAAATGTTGAATAACAACCAAAGAGTGATGCATTTTCACGGTGAGCATCATGGATGCAAGCATTACTACTACTTCTTCTGCTGCTGCTGCTTCCACAGCTGCCGGCGTTTTGACATTAACATTTGAAGAAGTCGAGGAGAAAAGAAGGAAGTAAAAAGGGTTGAAAAGGTCTTGTTTCCCTTTGTTACTCGTTGTAGTAGCATTTTCCTGAGTTTATCTCAAGCTTGTCTTCTTGCATGTGGAAATATATGATGATGAGAGAGAAACAAGCAGAGCAAAGCAGATTTCTTTACCTTAGTTTTGGTTTTTTGGTTGAGCTTCCATGCATTATTGCCTTGAGCATACTACTACTTCTCGTTTCTTGTTGTGCAAGTTTATCTGTCTGTATATTATATATAGTAAAATAAAAAGCAAGAATTTATATTACAACGACTATGATGATGGAGTTGCGTTGCACTTTGGTGGATGAAAACGAAAAAGAAGTAGAAACAGGAAGAAAAGGGAAAATGAAATATACGCATGCATTCAGTCTACGTCGGCCGACCATGATGATAACATGTTGTGTTGTTGGTGCATTTTTTGTATACCTCTCTACCTATATAGTTGAGAATTGTGATGAGGGTTTCTAGTTACACGTGAAGAAAGAAAGACGGAAATTCTGGTGAGAACAAGGAGCACGTCAGCAGCAAATAAGTAAAATGCCACAGTGGCTGACTATCACCCGGGTTTAGTTTTTACTGAACAACGGTGTACACGGGCAATATTTTATTTTTATATATTGCATTTTAGGTATATATATATCTGTAATATCTTGTTTGTCTGCTTGCTTGACTGCGTCTACCACTGCCTATTGAAAAATAAATCCCTTTGGGGTTGCACGGTTGCATTACATGTTGTTCTTGTGAATTTCTTTGAAGATTTGAAAGGGTAAAAACCCAAAGGAGAGAGGGACACGGAAAAGTAGAAAGAAGGAAAGAAAGAAAGAGAGAGGCAGTCATGAAATATTGAAAGAGGAAAACAGGGTGTATACAAGGTAAAGAGTATTATTGACAAAGCAGGTTTGTCAGCTTTCAATTAAATTCGAAAAAGTGAGATAAGTCTGTGCCACCAGGAAATTCGTCATATTTTCAACGCTACTTAAAGAAAGGCGAGATAAGTATCACAATGTGATTTAATTCAGAAACGGAACAGAAAAAATCTTACCCCTTTACAGCTGCTGCTGTATATTTAATCAGTCTCTTAACGCTTGCGTTAAAAACAAGGGCAGGAATTTGTGAAGCTTTTTAAACTTTCACAAGATGGATGACGAAAAACAAGACCTTGGTGCTGCCATGATTAATTTCTAGCATGTTGATATGAAACAGCTGGTTATGTAAATGGCTTGGGACTTTGGGAAGAGCAATGATGATGCGCATGATGATGACCTTGCTTCTTAAAAAATATTTAGTTCACTAAATCAAAACTCACAATGCAGTAGATATAAACTTTCTCCATACAGAGCACATTGTGTCCTTCAAACTTTAAAAGCACTCCAGTTTGCTTTAATGGCAAAAAAATGCTAAAAATAAATAAAAATGCTTCGTCGTAAATTTCCCTGCTTCTTATGCTCGTATCGGGTCGTCATTTTAAATTCCAAAAAAACAAGCAAAAGCATGCGAGGAATGCGAATATATAAGATGATCATCAGTCCTAGCTTTTTCATGGCGAGTTTCACAATCCTTCCCAAGAGCCAAGTTGAAGTTTTCTGCGTAGTTTAAAAAATATATACTTTTTTAAAAACATTCACTGCCACGGCTTCAGCTTATAGCTGGCTGCTTTCACTAGCACCACGACAATCACTACAATACTATAAAAAGCTACTTGATAATGCTTTACAAAAATAATGTTGTTCCATGTGTTCAAATTACCACAATTAAGAGAAGGCATCAAATCAAAGCAGCATTATTGTCCCACAACAACACAGGAAAAAAAGTCATAGACTTTCATTCAAATGGATAGTTCTTTAGAGAAAAAAGCGTGTGTATTCAAACTAAAAATGTCCTCCGGACTCGGAATAATTTATTTCTCTTTCAGGACTAGTTGTTTGTTTATCACATGAACTACACAAGATGTGAAATCACTACTACCACTGACTACTACAAATAAGACAACAGTGAACAGACTGACTCTCGCATAGTACCATCCATTATGTAGCATCCCAACTAACAGTAATGTGCTTTGTTTTATAATATTTTTAAATACTGCTGGAAAAAGTGCTATTTTCTTTTTCCACAGAGTAAAATTTCACTGCTTTTGTTTGAACGTTGTTGTTGTTATTTTATGGTTTGTTCATCCCAAATCTTGTTTGGCGCCTGGGCTAAATGTTCATAAAATTTCGTAGACCTTCACAAAAAAAGTTTAAGCATGCATGCAATATACTTGGCAGAACAAAAGATATTACTTTATAATCATTACATTACCTATTTATGTACACACTAAGCATCATGTTGTGTTCATTTGGTGGAAAAAACAGTGGTTTCCCATAAAGGTTTACTGCATCTGAAAATTACAAATTCTCACAAACAATTTCAGTTCCCAGAAAAGTTATCTTTTAAGCATGACATAACTAAAATTACCGTAATTAACTCTTTCCAACCATGTAACGTTTTTAACTGGCAAACAAACTAGTGCTGTCGAATTTTAAAGTCAAGCCACTCAAAAGACTTGACATGGTAGCTAATAGCACAAACAATTATTTGTCTGCAGCTTCGTATATCCATAAATATAGTGCTGACAACGTTTTTTAAATGGACGTACGAGGAATTTCAGTATAAATTTTTTCTACTGCTTTTGTTCTCGCCATTATTGTTTGCATTGTTTGTTTACGTATACATTTTTTTGTTACATTTGCTTTAAGCGAAATCCAGAAAAAAACAACCACTCAAAAGACTTGACATGATAGCTAATAGCGCAAACAATTATTTGTCTGCAGCTTCGTATATCCAGAAATATAGTGCTGACAACGTTTTTTAAATGGACGTACGACGAATTTCAGTATAAATTTTTTCTACTGCTTTTGTTCTCGCCATTATTGTTTGCATTGTTTGTTTACGTATACATTTTTTTGTTACATTTGCTTTAAGCGAAATCCAGAAAAAAACACGAATAAACAAAAGATCTCAAAGAGCGTCTCTTCTTCTGCTGCTATTGTGATGTATAACAAAAAGTATGTTTCTTTCACTTCCTTTGTCTCATCTTTTCTCAAGTGCCTATTTTCACCGCGCTGCTTACAAACCAGCATTGTTTTTTGTTCAAATGCACAAACTTGCGAGTTGTTTCTCTCACAAATTTTGTTGTGCTGCTGAAATATTATATACTTTTCTCTTCTCTTTCTAGTTCATAAATTTTTTCCCTAATCATCATCACGGGCTGGTTCATTTTTGTTGTTTTTTTATTCAACACTACTATTTATTTATAACCCTGATTCTCCACTTCAGTCAGCAGCAGTAGTTTCGCGTGTTATTTATATTTTGAAATCCTTTTCCCAGAAAAATAGATGCTGCTTCAGGCAAAGCTTTTACAATATAAACAGATGAAAAAAAAATCATTGTAAATTTTGTTTTTGGAAAGGAAATTTCTCTGAATATTTTAGCAATCGACTAAAACATGTACTTGGTGAAAGCATAATGTTTAGTTACCTTCTAATATCATCATCATGAATGTTTTAGACTCATTATTACTAGGACTGTGCTACATTATTCTATTTTTGAAAATTCTCTCCAGCAAAAAAGTTTTTATGAGAGGAGGAGAAGTAGTAGTAACAAAAGTTTTTTCTGGAAAAACCATTCAGGAAAGCATTAAAGTCTTTTATTTCCTTCTCATGTATTATGCAAAATGGACAGAGGCCGTTTTCTACTTAATGATGGTCAAATGGTATCAGCAGACAATATACCTACACATGACACTATTAGCATCAGTTGAATAACTCTATTCGTCATGATGACGGGTTGGAGGACCGCTATGGGCGTTGTTAAACCTCCTCCTCTTCTCTCTAATGTTTTCATTCAATCAGCGTTACAACCAACACACTTCTGATAGAGAAGAAGCGCGTGTCTTTTCAAATGGAATAGATGTTTGCTTTGAGAAGTGCTACCAGTCTCTAGGAAAATCCCTGTAAAGGATCGCTAGTCGTCCTTCGTGTAGTCGTAGCCCTTCTTTTCTTGCATACCTTAAGCCCTCTCCTCTCGACAAGAAAGTCCAATCAATCAAAATTTGTAAGAGAGAGGACCGCTATGGGCGTTGTTAAACCTCCTCCTCTTCTCTCTAATGTTTTCATTCAATCAGCGTTACAACCAACACATTTCTAATAGAGAAGAAGCGCGTGTCTTTTCAAATGAAATAGATGTTCGCTTTGAGAAGTGCTACCAGTCTCCAGGAAAATCCCTGTAAAGGATCGCTAGTCGTAGTCCTTCTTTTCTTGCATACCTTAAGCCCTCTCCTCTCGACAAGAAAGTCCAATCAATCAAAATTTGTAAGAGGGCTGACAGGCCGAAAAAAGGATATCGCGAAAACAGGAGGTGATAGAGTATTCAAGTCGAATCAATCATGCCACCCACCCACACACCACCAAAAAGGATCTTAAGGAGACCGTTACGTTACTACTTGTCAATGATTGTGAGTTGGTTGCCATCCTTCCTCTTTACTCCTCTTTTGTGTGCTGTGCTTCTTCACGCTTCTTGTGGTAATGATAATGATGAAAGGAGGAAAAGTTGCAAAATGCCCTGTCTCGTTCACAAAAAGTCTTTTGTTTGACTGATGTAAAATTATTGCTTGTTGGAGAAAATCCTTGGAGTTTCGACTAAATCTACTTTTTGGTTTAATGGGATACTTTTGACTATAAATTGACGTTTTTAACAGAAATAAATGGTTCATTTATATCACGTGCAAGCATTTAAACATATAAATAGGGGTTGAAAATAAAATATCTCCAAACAGGTACAAATGTATCAAAATACACAAGTAATGCACAGCCTTTTTTGTTTTCAATTTTCGCAGTAACTAAGTGGGATGGTAGTTTATTCATACATTCGTTAGTTCTTCAGTATCTTTCGGGCAACTCCTTGCATATATTTAATTGACTCTGGATCTGGGTTTATTTAATGCGTAAAATTTTTCATGAGAATGCATTAAATGTTACTTACATAGTTTACAAGTTGAAGAAACAGAAGAGTTTCGTTAAATATTGCAACAAAATACAAAAATGTTTGCAGGCATAACTTTTCACAGGATTTTCACAGCATTTGTGTTACATCATACAAGTACCAATATGATTATGCATGCATTGAAAAAAGACTCAAAGGTATAAAGCCGGTTGATGATAATGTTGGTTCAAACTATGTAAACTTGTGTTACACTTTTTCTATATATATTGCCATCAGCCTTATGATATGATGGAACATTTTAGACTTTAGAGATATGCAGTCATCTGCCACAGGAGTTTTTATTAGAGACCAAGGATCAGCAGCAGCATGAAAACTCATCTGACTTTCCCCAACTCTCTCCCTTTCCAAAGTTTCAAACAGGAGGAAGCTGAGAAAAGCAAGCCAGGATCAGATACTGCCCTGAGCTAAAAAGTGTTTTATGTTATGTACTAGATACTGTAACTTGTGTAAATCTCAGCCACGTGTACATGTTCTCTGCATGCATTGCCTGTATTCACAAATTCACCGCCGTCATGTAAGACTTGAGTGTACTCAAAAGTCACAAACCTTGATGTTGTTGATGACGATGATGCAAGATTCACCAGCATTACTTTTGGCTTTCTCCAATTTAAAACTTTTTTTCAAAAAAACTCTGCAGATCAAAAGTAAAATTCAGAAAAACCTTTTCCCAATGCAAATGTCATTCAAAATGCATAATGTAAAATGCAAAATATATCTTGTTGAAGTTTATTTTCTGCATATATTCACGAAAAATACCCCGATACATTTTTATACGCTTGGTAAACACAGGTAAAATTATCTTTTTTGTTTTAGCTCCAAGATTCAATAAAAAAAGTTTTCAAATGGAATCCTGTTATTTATTTTCAGATTTTACTCATCACTCTCTATTCCATTCAGTTAGCCGTTCTGAAAAAATGACAGCCATTTCATATGCTTACGTTTCATAAGGTAACAGTGTAATATATACACTTACACAGTAGACTTACCACCGCTGTCAATAAAAAAGGAAACCAGGAAAAAAATTTCGGAAATCATACAGACAAGTCAGTGAGTGGAATGAGAAAAGGAAAAAGAAAAAACAACAAAGTAAAATCAGAACAATCTACTAGCTTCCGAGTAAATGAGGAATTCTTCAAGTGGAAAGAATCAATGAATGAGTGTGGTGCATTCATATGAAAACCTATTTATTTACGCTTGACTAATTTTTTAGCCTGTACAATCGTCATTGTATATATATTTACCAGTAAAAGGCCTGGATGCACGGTGCAAGTGAGGATCTAATGTTAAATTTTCTCTACAAGGACAACGAACATCTATCAACTCAACCAAGTTCAAAAATTTATTAGAAAATCATTCACAAAGAAATTTAAAAGAATGAACCAATAAGCAAAGCATAAGTAAAATCAAACTGACCATAAATTGTGATACCGTTTCGCCAACATGAATGAGTGTGGTGCATTCATATGAAAACCTATTTATTTACGCTTGACTAATTTTTTAGCCTGTACAATCGTCATTGTACATGTATTTACCAGTAAAAGGCCTGGATGCACGGTGCAAGTGAGGATCTAGTGTTAAATTCTTCTCTACAAGGACAGCAAACATTTATCAACTCAACCAAGCTCAAAAATTTATTAGAAAATCATTCACAAAGAAATTTAAAAGAATGAACCAAAAAGCAAAGCATAAGTAAAATCAAACTGACCATAAATTGTGATACCGTTTCGCCAACCTACACAAGACAAGAATTAAAGCAAACGACTTATTGTCGTTTCGAGCAATTTTGAATAATAAAGTTATTCCAGAAAATTACAAATTGTAGCGACCACAAGAATGAACCAATAAGCAAAGCATAGGTAATATAAAATTGACCATAAAATGTAATACCGTTTCGCCAACCTACACAAGACAAGAATTAAAGCAAACGACTTATTGTCGTTTCGAGCAATTTTGAATAATAAAGTTATTCCAGAAATTCCAGATTACAAAGCGAGATTACAAAGATTGTAGCGACCACAATTTTTTGTTAAAAAATAGTAGCCAACAAATTCTTCCTCGATGAAAAATCAGCTCCAACAGATACAATAAGGGTGGAAGTACAAAGGCAACATTGTCTGTAAGAATTTGTTTTATATAAAGAGATATCAAGGTAGAATATACTATACACCACACGTATATGTATACAAAGTGAGTGACGTTTTATTATCAAGACAATTCGGTAAAATCGGGTTGTTGGAACACCCATTATCATCATAAGGGGTAAAAGGAAATATATTTTCATCTACCCCAGTCATTCAGATATGATGATGATCATAGCTATTTAGGTGTAGATCCGTCTTCTGTCACTGACGAAAATGGAAAAGTTTTACCATATTTTTTCGGCTCGTCACATCCCACAAAAATTAACGCATTTATGAGTAATAAGTAAAACGGTGGCATCTTTCCATTTTCTCCCTTACCATCAACACACACCCCAATAGCGTCACCATCCCTTTTTGCTTCTCGGTACTCTTTCAAGCGAAATATGAAAATATACAATTTCAAAGATTTTTGTTGAGTCAATCCCCTCACAGAAGCTAGTCATCCAGTGGTATTGCCCTAATATCTCATCTCATGCGCTTATCAACTATCGTCGCTTCGTATATCTAACTATATAATAATTGGTAAGTGAACTAACATGATGCGCTAAATAGCCAAGTAAAAAGTAAAATGGGATTGTCCAAACTTTCTTTTATGCTTAACTTAGTTTTACTACTTTACTTTGTTTCTCCGCTGCAGTTGAGCAACCTGCATTCATTATTCTACAACAGTATCCTGACTCCCCAGACTTACATTAGGCCGGATGTACTCGCTAAAAGTTTTATATGTACAAAATTTGGTTGACTGTACATGACTATAACTGTCATGTCAAGAGAGATGGGCCACTGCATTGCATATCTACATAAGCGACGCAGTGTATAAATGTACGAGGAAGAAAGGAGGTAATACATACTTCATTCAAGTGAGATGACAAGTCCGACCAACTGAAACAATGCTGTCAAGACATTTTCTTATCTCTTGTAGTAGCCCAACAGCTTGTCAGGATCTAGTTGAGATTATCTGAAATAAGCCTATATTAGCTACAATGGTACTACAGAACATTATGAACAATGTATAAATGGAGGAACCAAGAATAAACCATGCATGCCAAGAAGGAAGGATGCAGGAAGGAAAGTTGACTGACTGTAAAAGAACGAGAATGCATACAACAAGACAGGCGGATAGACAAGGTCCATCTCATAGGTACTACAGAACATTATGAACAATGTATAAATGGAGGATGGAGGATGGAGGAACCAAAAATAAACCATGCATGCCAAGAAGGAAGGATGCAGGAAGGAAAGTTGACTGACTGTAAAAGAAGGAGAATGCATACAACAAGACAGGCGGATAGACAAGGTCCATCTCATCTGAAGAGCTACGCCATGATGCCAAGCAAATTAATATATTAACCTAAGCCAGTTTCGTCAAACCGTATATTGTTTTTAAGCTACGAAAATGGGAAGCCCGAAAATATTTTTAGAATTATTTATAAAAGATATGAACATGCTGTAACAGTTTAGAAAAAAAACACTGCACAAAGGCGATTTTTTTCGTGAGAGGTACACATTATCTTAATACAAATGAAGACAAATTAATACTTTCATTATGACTTATTCAATATGAACATACTCTTGAATCAATTTCATCATAAAAGTAGTTTTTTATGCTTTCTAAAAAAGCCAAGTTTTCCTGGAAAAATATAGAAACAAACAATCTACTTTTTCTCAACAGTTTTGTTTTATTTCATTTAGTCAAAAACAGTTGTTGGGTCATAACAGCTTCACATCTTTTCGTTACTTCAGTGTATCCTTTGGTCTTTCAAGCTGAAAATAGGCTGCTCATTCTGATCAAGTAGGTATACAGCTATTCGCTATTCCATTTGTAGTGCAACCGACAAAAGAGAAAAAGACTTGGACCGGACTTTTTCCTCCTTTTCTCTTTTCTTTTCTTCTCATTCAACAGCAAAACAGGGAGCACAAACACACATTTGAAAAAAATGAAAGACACACGAGAGAAGAGAGAAAAGTAGTTACACATACACACAACAAGTCATGATGAAACGATACGATAGTAGTGTTTGAAGTAGTAAACTATTCAAGAATAGATTGAATTGGCTGTTTTTTCTTCAATTGAATTCTCAGTCCTCCTTGATGCTCCTAAAATGATTTCATGGACTGAAACTTTTTTCTTTCTTTTTTCTCTTCTTTTACTTCTAAAGCAGTTTTCTCTTTTTGAAGTAGCAGCAGCAGTATCGTTACCTTTTTTCTTTTCAAAACAGTTGAGATGCACCATCGCTCAGTTGGCGTGTATTTCATATCATATGAATGGTGAGTTTGGGACAAAAAATGTCTTCACTAGTAATACAAATGGAAGAGGATATTTCAAAAGTTTCCGTGCACATTTTCAAAAAAAAAGTATTTACTCAACAAGCAAACAAAATTTCATGTGTAGCTACATACCTATGTATACGCCTACATAGGCTTGTCGCTTCTATTGATACTCATTCTGCAATAGGTACGATATGGTTGAACTTCTAAAGCAGTTTTCTCTTTTTGAAGTAGCAGCAGCAGTATCGTTACCTTTTTTCTTTTCAAAACAGTTGAGATGCACCATCGCTCAGTCGGTGTGTATTTCATATCATATGAATGGTGAGTTTAGGACAACAAAAATGTCTTCACTAGTAATACAAATGGAAAAGGATATTTCAAAAGTTTCCGTACACATTTTCAAAAAAGAAAGTATATCCTCAACAAGCAAACAAAATAGGAAGCATAAATTTCTGAAAGAATCTCATGTGTAGCTACATACCTATGTATACGCCTACATAGGCTTGTCGCTTCTATTGATACTCATTCTGCAATAGGTATAATATGGTGGATGGCCACACACTTGTCATTTCTAGATAATATCATACCATCACAAAAAAGTAAATTATCTTCAAGAGCTAGGTGAACCGTATGTTTTTCTTGAAATGATTATTCCTTTGAATACTTGTATTTATAAACAAAGGGGAGTAAAAGAAACTGCTACTTTAGCTAGTTTGTCAGAAGAAATCAGACGTATTTTTGGACAGTGAAAATATTACATAAAAGAAATTCAAAAGCATACCCACCTATACCTAGTAAACCTACCTATACAGGTTTCCTCGAAAATTATATACATTGAGCAATTTTCAAGCATCATCTTATATTCTTCATCATCATAACATTTTAATTATTATTTGGAATGCGACAGAGAAAAAACTTTTCAATGCACCTTTCCTGGTAATTTGCTAAAAAGGTTTTTTAGCAATTCCTTGAATTTCAATCAACGTCGTTTTTCATTCAATGAATTCAAGATGATGAAAGTGTTTAAAAATACATATTCTGTCCGTTACTTTTCCGCCCACTACTCTAACTCCAACAACTTTGAAAAGGGAAGAACAGAGAGAGAAAAAAGGCTGATTAATTTTTCTCATTTTTGTTTTAGACAAGTAGTAAGAAGAGTATTCAGAGTGAGAGAAAGGAACCGACAACATGCACGAGATGTAAGTTTTTATAACGTGTACCACTTTGTGTAAGAAAGATTGCAAGTGATGTGATGATATATTGAGAGTAAAGGACCATTTTATTGCCAGAACACATTAATAGTCCATTTATGCCAGCCCACAGTGTACACATGTTTTTTTCTCACTCTTTTATTTTTCTGTTTTCCTTTGCTCCATCCATTGCAAAAAATGCTTGTCTATTACTCTCTTTTTTTCTTACAAGTATTTTTGCTAAGTGGGACATTATTCACTCTTCAAGTATTACACTGGAACATTACCATTGCTTTCTCAACACGTCAAACATCTTTCGTCAGTTTTTTTCCACTCTTCCAATCCAAAACTCTCCACACATGTATGCGTTTTGACGTTTCCTCCTTCCATGTTCCTGCAGTCAGTTTGCTAGAAATATTTTGGGAATGTTTATAGAAGGGAGGAAAGGCACTTAATACATCAGTACGCTGTACTTCCTGAAAAAAAACTCGCCATCATCATCATCATATCGGTGTTTTTTCTAAGCCTCCATTAATATTAAATGCTAAAAGAGTGCTGAGTAGAAGGGAAGTTTTTTCATGTATTTTTCTTGTTGACACTTAGGTATGTTTTATTAGACTAACCTTATTTCTGTAGCAAGCAGCGTAGAAAACTTGGTTCTGTTATTCTGTAAAAATGTAAATGTCTAAAAATTATTATAAAGTACTGTAAATGCCGTGTGTCACCAACTGTGAAATAATAATAAAATGACCCTGTCACAAATGTCAACTGGCAGCTGAACTCGGTACGGTCCAGAAAGAGCTTGTTCCAATGATAAATTATTTTGTAATTACCATCATTTTTCAATCAGAACGGTTATGTCTCAAGCGTTACATAAATTTAGGGCATGTACCATATGTCAAGTGAAATGTCGTATAAATTAAGACGCAANCCATCATTTTTCAATCAGAACGGTTATGTCTCAAGCGTTACATAAATTTAGGGCATGTACCATATGTCAAGTGAAATGTCGTATAAATTAAGACGCAAAGAGTTTCTCTGTCAATTTTTTAATTATCAGTTACGTGACAAGTACATACACGCACACATGCACGTGTGGAGAGAAAGAGAGAGATCAAGCAGTTTTTGTGCATTTTTTGGCTCTGCTCTAAACTTATAGCTTTACAATGTCTGGGAGAGGATAATAATACAACCCATCAAAGAAATATCATCATGATGAGTACCACAAGAGGAAACAAAAAGGAACGTGTAATTCATCATTACGACCATCACGACAGCGATCAAACATCATTAGACAAAGTGCAATGACAAAAAAGCCAGTGGTGACCAACCAGATCATCATCACCACCACCACCACTAAACAAACTTGCACATAGAATGTGATGATCATGATGATGATGCTTCGTTTGTGCGTGTGTGAATGCTCTCATGTCTCCCATGTAACATGACCATGAACCCCCATCTCATAACCATTATATCATCATTTTGATCCCATATCCAGTAAACAACCGGACTATAACTTAAATTTGATCTTGTGTAGTGTCAGTAGTAAAAGTGCAATCTTGTGACATACGGCGGTAGTGAGTGATACTGAAACCACTCTTGTTGTTGTAAACGCACATATTTACTCCATATATAAACTTTTACTCTTGTATGAGTAAAAGTACAAAGCCACATTTTTACAAGCTATAACAAGAGACAGACGTCTGTTGTAAAGTCATCGCGTTTTTCTCCACGTACGTACATATGTGTAGCCATAAAATGGACTTCCCTACACAGTCGTATAAATGCATTAACACATAAAAAAACTGGCATCAGCGGCATCAGCAGCAACAGCAGGATCGACTAGCAGGGTAGATGAGATTACCGAAAAATAAGAATTGAGAAAGCTTTTGCATTGGCGGTGGTAGTGGCGGATGGTGGTGTGATGGCAAAAGTGGATGTGAAACGGCATCATGGTGCGTAGCCCGGTATCAAATTACATTACATCACATTAAATTACTAGCTTCCATGATGTACTAGTAAACAGTACATAGGTATACACAACATGCGAGTGTTTTGTATTATGTATATAAGAAGTAGGTTTTGACTTTCCACCCGCATGTACAAAAAACACCCGAGGATAAAAAAAGAAACAAGGGAAAAGGGAAAAAATGATCTTTCGACAAACCAAACCCTCTGATCATTGAACTGCTTTCACTTGCTGAATGAAATGTATGGATGATGGTGTATTCTTGTCGATCCTTTCATAAGAAGGAGACACAATGCTGCTGCTGCTGCACTGACTCAAAAAATGTGTACACAATATGCTTACATTTAAGTAACAAGAATTTGATATATACCCTGTTGTTCCCTCTCTACCTAAATAGATGACAGTATATGGGAATGTATTTAGTTATATTATATAAAAATGTAACAGCAGCCATTAGGTCAGATCAGATAATGGTAAATTCATCCCATTCCATCAGGAAACGATGGCAGAAGAAGAGCGCGAGGAGAAGGAGAATGAGAGCTGATGAAAAATTGACTGCCAAGTCACACTAGCTCTTTTTTCTCTTACATTCTGCTCGGCAGCATGGTTTTTGTGACTGTCTCCTCTTTCTTTTCTCAATGTCGTCTTTCATATATTAGATTAGACCAAATAAAGCTCCGTTTTTATCATCATCATCATCGTTGTCATGTTCTAAATATATTACAAACCTAACACAAAACCACAGCAAAAAGCCTATAATAGAAATCATATACCATGAGATGATGATGCTGCTGCTTGTAGGTTGCTTGTATGCGTGAAAAAGTCATCGTTGAAAATAACACACCACAAAAACGTGGTCGCAAACACACATTCACTAGTACTGGAGAAAAAAGTGTATATATACGTTCACTACATAAACTCTGCACACCTATTGCATACAAACAGCTTGTTTTTAGAGAAACAACACTACTGACAACAGCCTCCTATTTTATTTTAACTGACTTGGCATTCCATTTTTGGAATAACACAAAAGTGTCTAACTGCACAACACAATGGACATCAGGCCGACGAAATGGAAAGTACTATCTGGCCAGTTGGTCGTACATTAAGCATTCACCCTAACGCACAAAGATTGCATCTTTTTTTCTTGGCTATAGACTTGACTTGAATGATATATATTTAAAATTCGTTTTGGTGCGTACGTCGTACGACAAGGTCTTTTTAGACATATTGATCGTATAATATGGAGAGAGAGAGCGTTAGCAGTAGCAGCAGCACATATTATTTTTTGTCCCTCCTATTCTTTTTCTTAAGGATTACTAATCATGGTCACAGATGGACAGTGGACATTATTCGGTGAAAGTACGTACATGCAAGTCACAATCCATAAGAGCTTTTCAAGATGGGCTGGTTATTGATATTGCTTCCAGCAAAAAGAAAAGAAGCGGACGAAAAAGAACAAGATAAGAGAAAAAATACTATTGGAGAGGGTAACATCAGTAGAAGATCTCTGAAGAAATCCTCCTGGACTGCTGCGTAAAGCAGCACCAACAGCCAAACAACAACAACAAGGGAGCATTTTACATTACTTGTGATTCTAAAGAGAATCCTTAAGAACGTTTTTCGTGTGTGGGGAGAAAAAAGAAAGAAAACCTTTTTTTCTAGTTTTTTCTATTGATAGTCGTGTTATATACGACGAGTTGTGTTACCGCCATCATGTATTGTTGGGCTATATATAACTTTTTTCTTGAAAATGGATTGGGGGTGGCTGTTGTTGTGTGAGTATGTATGGATGGTGGCCATTAGAAGAAAACATTTTTGGGAATGACAACAAGTACAACAACAGTCAATAAGTTAAGCTGAGAAAATGCGGTTTTGTGAAGCAATAAGACGAGAGGACATTTTTAGACTTTCTAAAAAGGAGATGGGAAAAGAAGGTCTAAATCCATTTTCTTTCCATTATTTCTTTCGTGGACGACAAACCCAAAGGATGGTTATCTTTGTGTATACAATCCCATTCCTCTTTTTTTAGATTACTAATGTTCGCTAACCAATTTTATTCACGTTCATTTGTACTATCTTTGAAGAATGAGGTTGTCACGTTCGTCTTACTGAAAAAGCTGAAGACGTTTTTTGTAAAAAATAAATAAAATGATTTTGTATTTTTGTAGCTGCTGTTCAGGTATGCTCTGTTTAAATTGCAATTTATATAATAAATTTAACGTTTCAATTTCATTTCGTTATTTTCTTGTTTCAATTTCAATTTTGAGATGAACTGTGTGTGAGCTGAATTATTGAACATGCCATGATCCTGTAATTTTTGTACAGACAAAAGTGTGAAAAGATGATGTCACGTTCATCATGTCAGCGTCATCAGTTTATATGTACTTTACTAAATCAAATGGTGACAGCGCCCATGTATACGACTCATATTATGTATGTCTATAGATTTGTACATCTATTAATTTAGCAGACTTGACAGCTTCATTGGATTGAAACGTTGGGGAATCAGTAAAATTAGGGAATATGTTGTTGGATGAAGAAATTGGAAAAACGTAGCCGAATACTCAGCATGAATATAGAAACACAAAGAAATGCGGAAAATACAAATCAATTTATCTCTATCACTTAGAGCAATCATCTAATGACATGTTTTTGAGATGCAATGACGGCACGAGCAACACCACAATCTATAGGATCTGGTTCATCGATTACTAGTTTCCATTGTGATCATCATAGCCTCAAGGGTTTGATGTGTCGTCTCCCCCACAGAACTGGTAGAGATGGGATGCGACATTTCTCTTGATACAAAAACACGTTTGTAACCATACAAAATACCTTTTATTTTGTCATTTACTCTAATGATTTTTAAAAGTGGATAGGATAGAATATGTAGCTGTCTGAATTGAGATGAATACCGATAAAATATTGAAAAGGTTGACAATATGTAAAAAAAAGTTTAATTTTTATCAACGACTTGCACGCAGCTCATGCATTTTTAATTATTAATTTTGGTCAAGTAACTATTTACAGAGTTGGTAATTGTAGCTGCAATTAACAATGATCATTTTAGCATGAGCAGAAAAACTCCTTAAAACATTTTTTTCAAATTCCCTTTTATCCATTGTAAATACGGGCAAGGGGAAAACAAAAGCAAGTTCTGTGTATGTAGACATTAGTAGAAACTACAGAAAGGGAGAAAGTAAACGAAAAATGTTTCAGCTGCTGGCTAGATAACAAACTAAAATACATTGGCATTGGGTTTCAGGAAGAGAAAGAAACGGAAAAAAGCCATAAGAACACAAGCAACCCTGCTACTGCACAGCAGCACCCATTTTAGCGTTTACTCTCAAAAAGAAAAAAGAAACGCAGAGCAGCCCCTATGCACATTCTTTTCTTCTTCTTCTCAAAAAATATTAAAGGAAAAGAGGGAGTAGCACTAACCTAAGCTAGGGAAAAGCTAACCAGCAGCTTTCAAACCTCTTGAGAAAGATATAGTTTCCAAGAGCCCACTTGTGCAGCATGCACTACTCTCCCAGGGTTCTTTTCTCCCCTAGCTGCTTTTAGAGTAAGTTGAGTTAACCAAAGAAAAAAATCTAAAAGAAGAGAAAAAACTTCTTAAGATGGTCCTTAAGTCAGTTCCTTTCCTTGTTGTCTCCATTCCGTGTATTTTCTTGTGTAGAAACTGACATGTGAGTGAGTAAAATG
>JAANSP010000290.1:0-24444 GCA_036850745.1 Homidia socia
CTGTCATTTCCTTGCTTTGCATTAAATCTGTCATATAGTCATATATCTTCATAAAATTAGTTCATATTGCCTCCTGCCTTGCCGTAGTATGATCACTATGATCCAAACATCGTGTCATCATTAAGAAAACGAAACGTATGATGCCGAAAAACATGATAAGGCATGAATGTAGCAAATAACATGCAGTCATGATCTTTTTGATTGCACAATTGCATAATTAGAAAATAATACACTTTTGAACAAGTATGATAATATAACAATTTTTAGTAACACAGTTTGTAGTATAAATTTATTCGTTAAAACAAATTCGAAGGATTGTGAATTAATCAAATTATGATTATTTTTTTGTGAATTGTGTCATAAATGCTGCACAAATGGTGGTAATTAATTACAGCTCATCATGTTTAGGACCGGAGAACTCATCATGTGAGATGAATCCATTCTTGTCCTGATCTTCATGTTGAAAGATTTCTTCAACAAGTTTGTCATGATCCTCCATTGCTTTTCTGACTTCATCGTTTTCTTCGTTATCTGCCTCTGACTTCATGGTTTCCATTTGCTTTTTGAGATATTCACTGACCTTTAATTGCAAAAAAACAATGGTGTTAGTGATACTATTTGAATCAAAAGCAAGCTAAGCTAAATATTATTCAGTAGTATTCTCAGTGATTAGAGATGTAGAAATTAAATAATCTTAATTAAATCGTACAAAATCTGCCTATTGTATCACTTAAATCAATCAATCTATATTCCGACTTATAGCTATTTTATTATTACCTATTCCTACATTTTTATCTTGCACAAGAAGGGCGAATAAATGAAAGTTGCCTTGCTTTAATTTCTGTATGTCCCTATGTAAGCCAAATACCAAGTGGATGAGTACGGACAGTGCGGTGCTTTGCGTACCATGTAATTGTTATTGAAAATGTGTATTAAACGTTTGTTGGAACAAATTAATAGTCAGCTATAATGTAGCTGACAAATGATCAAAGACAACAAGTTTGAGATGCAAGATATCAGACTTTCGTTTGAAAAAAGATTGTACACTTGAAAGTATAATTAATTTTTAGTATTGTATGTTGACATTATAACCAATAATTGTAATGACAAACATAGCGGGATTTCTTTGCGGTCCACCAAGATATTGCAATAATTTACACCAATGTATGAAGAAAGTATATGAAATTATTTTGTTTAACCTGAGTACTAAAAATGAAACAAAGACACAAATGTCTGCTTCCAGTACACCAGCTAGCTTGTTGTGAGCAAAGTTTTCACCAATTTTTCCAATTGCATAATTTGTTATTATACCTCTTCTCTGGACAACTGAGTGTCGCTGTTTGAGTCAATTTCTTTGAATACATTAACAACTGGAGGGGCCGTTTCAATTTTGAGCAGCTCAACTTCGAACAAAAGAGTAGCACCTGCAAGAAAAGCAATTTGTAACAAATGTATAAATTAATCAAACTCTGAAAATAATAAGCTGTCTAATGCAATTTAACTGAAAGAAAATGCAATGCCTTGTGCACATGCTTGTACTTACCAGGAGGGATTACTTCCCCAGCACCAGCATCCCCATATCCCAAATGTGGAGGAACTACCAGACGACGTTTTTCGCCTACACACATATCAAGGAGACCCTGGTCCCATCCTTTGACTACCTGTCCAACACCAATTTGGAATGTGAAAGGTTGATTTCTATCATGACTGCAAGGAAAACAAAAATATTAAATATTAACCCGCCAACTATAATAACATTTCCCAAAACAAAACTCATCATTATTCGTTATGCATTACCTGGAGTCAAATTGCTTTCCATCCTCAAAGGTTCCCTTGTAGTGCATAGACAAAAGTTGGCCCTTTTTGCTCGTCTCTGTACATTCCTCTGGTTTGTGAAGCACTTCAATTTTTAATTCGCCTTCACTAGCAGAAATACTTGATATGACGGCGAGAAGAATGGCAGATGTTAAAAGGATGTAGGAATTCATTTTGGAAGCTCTTGATTTTTTTATTTGAAATTTTATATAAAAAATACAAAAAGCAAATCACCGGAAGCCCTTTTATATAATATCGAAGCACGTCAAATTAAATGATAAAAGAATAAAGCTTTTAATAATTATTCTAAAGTAATTGCACCAGATTGAATTTTTGGGAATGCTGCTGCTGCACCTACTGTAGCTACCACCAGTACTCTACAACAATAATAATATCATGTGCGCGTTTTATCGTCCACACCTCATGGAAATGTGACAATTTTTTACTGAACACCCAATAGGTAAGTATAAAAATTGAGACGAAGTCGTAGGATGAGCTTTTATGCAACGTGTACTTATTCAGATAAATCTATCGGAAAAAAATCAGATCATTTCAGAGTATTATGCTGTTGGATATAATCCAGTGGTCAATATGTTGTGTTGTAATGGAAAACTTTTTTTCAGACCATAATCGCAGTCAGTAGCAGAATACAGACACAGAATGTCGTGACGGACAAGAGAATATTTTTTTTATTTCTTTGGTTTAGTGCAGGAGAAGAGCTTCTTTTTTACGAAACAACAATGTTTTCTCCTATAAGAATCTCAGTTTTGTAGTACGATAGGATAACAGCTGCCAGCAGCTATACGGTAAGTACTTTTTACGGCACACACAGCTTCATGAGAAATCAAAGCTATTATTGTGTGTGGCAAGAAAAAGTAGACAATCGGTTTCGGCGTTATGTCCTCCAACTTGACTTGTTTTGGTTCCACGTAAGTCTGTTTCGTTACGTTGATGTGCAATAGTAGTAGTAGTTGTTTGTGCATGCATGATGATGGGTAGGTTGGTAGGTATATGAATGAATTGCATGAAAATAAGATGGGTAAATCCCAATATTATTTTATTCTTGCTCGTATGCACGTACAAAATTCAAGTGCACAAGCCAAAGAAAAAAGGAGATATATCTTTATATATTATGGCTTATAACCGATTGTGATTCTGTAATCTAGTCTCTTAGAAAAGTCAGTTCCTGTCTTATGCTGTGTAGAAAGCTTGCTTTAAAATACAAAAAGAAGTGGAGAATGTGTGTAGTAATACATTGTCAAGACTCAAGATTTACAGAAACAGCAGCAGCAGAGAAGTATACACGTAGATTTGAAACTCATTTCATCATGCTTTTGCTTATATAACACTACCACAAGTCCCCATTTTACTTTGATGAGGCTTGTACATATAGTATGTATAGTTTGACTGTTATTTTTTTGTAAGGAAAATGAAAAAAACTGTTATCTCTCATTGCATGTATGAATGTATATGTGTATTGTGTATTGGTCACATATGCTTAAAAATGTTTGAGTCGGATGGAATGGAACTGTGATACTTTAATTTTAACTTATTGCAATGAATTCGTGCTGTTCTGCTCCGCGCGATACGAGAGAGAGGGCAAGATACTATTGACTTGCGAAGTTGCGAATGAAACAAACTGAGTTTTTGGTTAGCTGAGCCGTTTCTAAGAAGCCAAGTGGTCATCTCGTCTTTGTCTCTGCTTTTAGTCGAATCTCCTTGTAAGGATGTGTATTTTTGCTGCATGCATGCAATATGCTATGCCGTAGTACCCACAATTAAACGCAAAAAGCAATTGTACGGAACATGTACTCCGTTTTTAATACGGAGAAATAAAATAAAATTGCATTCAGCATGAAGGAGAACAGGTGAAAAACAGGTTATTGACATGAACTGTGTGTGTGACAAGGCATTTTTCCATTGGGTGATGGTCGAGAGAATCCAAGGTAAAGTGGAGATGAAGCAAAAAAAGTAATTTTGTGTGGGGGATAAAAAGGGATGAGCTGGTGGTTGGTTACTCGTCGTCAGAGGTTTTATTGGGGTGAGGGTAGTTTCAAGCTTGCAGTTAAATACGTCACAATGTATAGTAGTATCAACTAACACCTTTTTAGATGATACATGAAACATACCATGTGCATAAAAGAATAATAGTGCATGCATGTATGTACTTTTATGCTATTCTCTGCCATAATGTTTCAAATTGAAGCTTGTTTCACTGTGGAACATTTTCTTGCAAAAGATAGCTGGTGACCAGCCGAGTCCATGGTGCATGAATTTATATATCTTATGCATGTAAAACACATTTTGTGACTGTATGTACATTATTAATTAAATTAGCTGCTGCTGTTGCTGCTATGCTGAGCCAACTCTTTTCTTTCGTCTGTTAACGCGACCCGAGAGATCTCTAGGTTTTGTATTTGGTAAAAATGGACATCTTTTTCTTACGGCTTGCCCAATAACGTAGCGCGAAAGAAACACAAACATTTCTCTTGCCAACACCACCAGCAGCAGAAACCCAAATATCAACCCTTTCAAAATAAAAAAACAAACAGTTATACAAACACATTTATTTACATCTGTGCTCCTTTTGTGTTCATCATCTTCAGTGGACTTGGCAAGAAAACTAGCCTTTTTTGTTCATTTGTGGTATATTTAAACAATGTGTCATAATCATATATAACTGAAGAGCTTAATACTTCTCACACGAAATAGTTGCAAATTAAGAGTAGCTTCAGTAAACGGAACGTTTTCTGTGAAGGTAAGCAAAAAATTAAAACAGTTGAACAATTTGTTAAAAAATATTTCATGACAATGGCAAGCAAACATAAAATTGCTGCTCCCTCTGTTTTACTGTGTGACCAAATAGTGTTTTTAATATGAATAATTTTAGGATAGCTATAAAAAACAGAAACGACCGTCTGTATAATTTAGTGAAAAGGTATTATGCAAGTGGATAATTAGAGTTGAGAGCAAGAGCAAAGTATGCAATCATGCTACTTGTTATTGTTTTAAATTAAGTCACGCTATTTTGCATAGCCTGACTTTACACAACGCTACAAAATTAGGAAAAAATATTTTGTGAGAAAGTAAAATAATACCTGTAAAAACGAAAGCTTTCTTTCTTTACTTTAAAATGCTAAAAAGAAAGCATTTTTGCTCTATCTAATTTGTGTATGCTCTCTCGATCACGTTTAGACATTTAGTGGTATTTTTCATAAAAACCATTGTTTTCGTTGCATTTGGTTTATGAAGCTCAAATGAAGTGATTAGCGGTGCTGATGTCATTAGGAGAAAGCTGAGAAAAGTAACAAGTGAACTAATAATGAGTACTAAAATGTCAAAATGACTTGCACTCAATTAAAATTTGATTGGTAGTAAAAACGCATGACAAATCAAGGAAATGCATACAATGTTTACTGTGGTGAAGCACATTAAAGTGTACCTACTTTAATAATGTTTTTGTTTTTTTGTCTAGGCGTTGTTTTGTATGTAGTATACATATGCATATATCGCCCACTAAATATTTGTTATTGTGTATGCCGTATTAATTTGATGTAGTAATAATGCATTTACATATGAGGAACATTTGGGTTCATAAATAATGCAATTAAAAAATCAGTTGCGTTTTTGTGTTCAAAATTTGTATGCAAGCAAGAATAGTACATTGTCATCATTATGCCTGAAACGTGGTTTTCATTATTTGTTGACTTAAAATTAACGTTTGTGTTCAAAACATGTCCAGTGTCTGTTGAATTTCAAGTAATACATTAAACTATAGATGTCATGAGTCATTGCGGGTAGCAGACTGCTATAAGCCAAGCAGCTTTTTTTACCCCACCACACAAACGATAGAAACGTGGTTTTCATTATTTGTTGACTTAAAATTAACGTTTGTGTTCGAAACATGTCCAGTGCCTGTTGAATTTCAAGTAATACATTAAACTATAGATGCCATGAGTCATTGCGGGTAGCAGACTGCTATAAGCCAAGCAGCTTTTTTACCCCACCACACAAACGATGTTTCTTGGAATGACTATCTGTGATGAGTTGAAGTGCAAACTTTCCCATGAATACGATATACGGAAATGCTATTAATATAAAAACACCACCACACAAACGATGTTTCTTGGAATGACTATCTGATGAGTTGAAGTGCAAACTTTCCCATTAATACGATGTACGGAAATGCTATGAATACTAAAAGTACACATTTGTCAACCTAATAATATGAAATGAAATTATTGATATTTGTTTTGGCCACGGCCATCCATTACATGATTAGTTATAAAAAACACGAAATGCTGAACGTATCATATCATAAGGTACAGTGCAGTTCAGTAAACAAGGAAAAAAGTCCACTTTCACCAAAAAATTCACAGCATGATGACAACATAAAGACGGTGACGGTGTCACCCAAGTAGAAATCAGAACGACAATGTATCCAGTATCTATTATCCATCCATTATTTACATTAGAAAAAATAAACAATGAGAACAATATATCCAGGAATATAAATATCTGAATATAATTTTAAGACTTTTGTAAACACAAAACTACGATATATAACTACAAGGCTTGTTGTATCTCATCGGCCTAAAGGAAAGCAGAAAGTACAATGCAACATTATTTTGACATGACCACAAACAAGCACCATCAAATCCTAGCCTAGTAGAATGTTTATAACTTTGAATGTATGCATTCTTCTCAATATCGGGTTATTGTTTTTTTCAACATGGTGCATGGAAATAGCTGGTACGTGTTTCCAACTGTAAATGTCTCCGAATCACGCATTCATTTTTTACTAGATATGGTGATAGGGCTAGATCAATTTTCTCTGGATTCGATTTGTTCATAAAATACAAAGGGTATATATAGTAGTTTACTTGAAATATGTATGGTGGCGTATATCAAAATAATAGCATTATAATAATGCCATACCTAGCCACTAATTGAAGCCATGAAGCTCGTGGACGACTAATGTCAATTATGTAGGCGCATACGGAATAAATGCATAGACACACATGCGTGTGAGCTTTCTCCGCTTCGTTCAGCCTATAAATTCTAAAACACCTTGGCTTATTTTTTTATTCTCGCCGTTTCTCCGCTTATATCAGTAATGACTATTTTGTCTAGTAACTATTTCATGACATATAAAGTTGGAGGCAAGGACGCATACTTCTAAAAGCCATGTTGATACATGCACCAAATAGAACAGAGTAGGTATTTTATTTCTTTGGAAAAAGATTTTTTGTAGAAGAAAAACCTCTTTTCCTGATATGATTGACAATAGAGAAATACGGGGAAACGAATTTTTTATTTGGAGGACAACCTCATTAGTTTGTTTGTTATAAGTGTGGTGTAGTAGCAGCGTTTCTCTTATTTTATTCTATATCTACGTTGTTTACGCTGTCGTATAATCATTCATCACCAGAATAGCAGTAAGACCAAAAAGTATTTTTACTGCTACTTTTACTTCAACTGTACATATTATTTTTTCTCGGATTATTCCTAATGTTTACTCGACTTGCCTGTTGTTGTTGATGGCTGACATAGTTTTGGTTCCTGTGCATGACGACCTGTCGCATTGCACACCATTACATTATTACTCAAATCTCACGCTTGATCGTATTTTTATTCAGGTGTATAATAATATGACTTGTCGCGTTAGTTTTATTTCATATTATTATCATCATCAAGTGCTACAAAGCATAGTGCTCGTGGTCCAAAAACGTCTTTTTGAGCACGGCTTATTATCATTTGCGTGAGCTTTCAAGATTCTACTTACTTGGTTTTTACATATGTAAAGTGCAAACAAGTTTTTAAACAAAAATACGAAATCCAGATTATGTGTACGACTGGTGCTGTTACTTGTTATTGTGATAAATAAAAACTCCTTATTAGAGCAAGTGCAGCCTACGACGACGCCAAAACGTATGCACATATATTTAGATATAAAAAACAGGAAAGATTTTTATATTTTCCCTGCCTGAATTAAACATAGTACAAGCGCGTCTGGTAAAAAAAACCATGAAATGAACCTTTGATTCATTCTTCATTTAGCTCGTCAATATTGCGGACTTGACGAAATAACACCAGGAAACTACAAAAGTTTTGTAGCGTTTTCATCTGCTCGATTTTTCTGCTTCTTGACTGGATTATTAGTTGCTGTGCGAGTAATTTTGTGCTAATAAAAAAGAGAATTTTGATTACTATTATGACTTTGTTTTCAGCCATAGTCGTAAAACAGTGAGCTAACGAACTGAAAGTGTTTTAACATTTGCAGTACTGCAGTTAATATGATCTAAAATAATCATCGCAATAAATAATTGTACTGTGTCTGAAGAATTCAGTGGTGCTGAACGATATAGCGTTTCTTAGTGTCAAACGATTAAACGATACCTTGCTGAAAGATCTACAATTCTATATCGATTTTCTTAACTTTACAACAAACAGACAACATTAAATACATGCGAGAGCGCATCATCATCATCATCATCAACCACTTGCGCATTTTGAGTTTTGCATTACGCCTTTACAGCGATAGTGAGGTTCTCTGCTACAGAATTCATCTTGTCTTGCAAATGAGATGATGATGTCATGTTTCATAAATGACAAAACTTTATAGCTATCATATAACCTCTTGTGTTATTTACACTTGTATGTGATAATTACCCATATTTTATTATCAACGGCAACTATACGAGGGCGCCACATGTACCTAGATAGGCAAATAGATGGACAATGGTGGCGGCGAGAAGCTAACACCAAGACAAACAATTCTCCCAATTCCAATTGACATATTAAACCAGCGAATTCTTTAATGCAGTGTATGTTCTCCTGTTGCAGCAGTTGTATTTCTGTAATAATAGAAAAACAGGAAAAATACTGCTGCTATACGTATAATGCCATGTGTCCCTGATAAAAATAATTTGCGTTGTATTTGGAATCATGAATGATAAGGTGAGACACTGGTTCATGTAAAATTCAGTACTTCTTTATAGCGTTGGTCGTGTTCTTCGGTCTTGTGTGACGAGGGACGAGACCAGCTTAATTTATGAGAGTTTAGTAATTACTTATACGGGAAGTGTTGATGATTCATATTTAAATGGAAAATACACACAATAGGAACTTGTGTTTGAAAGATTGATATCAGTCTTCTTGCAGTGGTGGTGGTGGCGTGAAATATGCGTTAGTGCGGTATTGTTGTTACCAGCGAACCACGAAACATAATAATACACAATACTAAAAACATAATGATGATGACTGTAATACTCGTTACTGGTTTGCAGCAGTTCAAGGCGTTCTGAACTTATAACGAGGCAGTACTGTGTGGTAATATTACTACTCTCACAGTTTTGGTACATATTTTTACTTGCTATTTATGAACACGTAAACCGTGTTTTGTGGACTGCGTAGTAATAATAAATAACAACGTTTCCATTATTATCAGTTTCTGTGCAGAATTCATTTTATGCACTACGGCCAACTTCGTGTGTAAAAATATGATTCACATACTTGGTATGTATTACGATAGAATACAATGAATTTTTATGCAAGGTACATGACAATCAATGCAACATCATGAAGAGTGAATTTAGCACAACGGCGCAAGTATGTATGCACGTAAAACGTGTTTACCTTTTTAATCGGTTATTTTCTGATGCAAAAAGTATGAGCTCTTCTCTGTGATTGTCTATGCAGTGATGTAAACGTTTTTGACTACTGTAATAATGCATGGCAGAAAACAAAATTTTTAAAGTTGCGTGATTCCTTTTTGTACAAGTTGTTGTAATCAGCAGAAGAGAAGAAGAAAAAAATAAGAAAAAATTTCGAGACAAAATTTTTTGGTGTGAAAATGAAGACAAAAAATAATGCTTTTGTTATTGACGATCGTATAGATAGACAGTACTAAAAATTGCTTATTGTGTTTGGTAAGGTGCTAAACTGTGTGTCAGTCAAATGTGGAGTGCAGGCGAATAATGAAGTAAGGAGGAGTGAGTCATAAGTTACAAATTGCTCTGTGAGAGAGAGGATGCAACGAATCCTGTTTCCGTTTCATTTATCAAATTTCATCAGTTAAAAGTAAACCAAGTATTGACAACATCTTATATATATATATTTAGTGAGTCGATCATTGCGGAAAAGCTAAAAAAAATTCAAAATGCGGTCAATGTTCAGTGGATCCTATTCGGCGTTGAATAATCAGGGGGGAGGTCCTGATAGCCTTAGTCAAGGAGATGTATATCGTGCCACAACGAGACCTTCGTTTGACGCCGGGATACCCATATCCCGACCTAGTGATAGTAGATTTAATTTGGCAGAATCTGTGAAAAAACTTTTTAGAGGAGCTGCCAATAACATTTCCGGTAATTCCAGTGGGGGTGGTCGTCTCCGAGCCTCTCAGAGTGTTTTTGTATTACCTAGTATTCACGAAGGGGTGAATCTCGCTCCAACTATGAATAGCAATACTACCGCAGCGAATTACGACAGGCTCCTGCGAAGGTAATTTATCAATGATTAAAACTAACGGGTATAAAATATGTAAAATAACCTGATAATAATAATTCTTTTCTGAGACGTTGTTGGGTTGGGATAAAGAGATATTTGTAAATATTTTCCCTCTCTCCTGTAAAATATACTTTGTATATACAAATAACGTAATGTAGCTATTATTTAACATGCTTGTAATATATCACCCACGCGTTTATTTTCGGTGTTAGTGGAAAAGTCACCACTTTTATAATATGTTGGATTTTCTTTTATGTATGCACATGTACATTATGCAGGTCATCTGAGACTATTGACGTCTTACTGAACTTTATATTATCGTTGGGTATACTTTCATTTTTTAGAAAGCAAAAGGCAATACCTCTCTGTGACATTTTGTGCAAATGATTTCCCCATGAAATCAGCTCAATTGATGCTAATATTACAAGTTTGCGGTTTCTTTCCAAGATATTTTGCTGAACCCTGTTCCACTTTGGTCCCTTTTGTGAAGACTTCCAGAACAAGTTTTCAGTTCCGATCCAGTCTTTGTTCTAAATGATCTGGAAAAAATGTATTTTTTATTTTCCTTTGTGACCCCTTTCAGTCCTTTTATATCTTTTTGCTTATCTTCAGATTACCAGTAGATAAATGATACAACGCTCCTGTGTGAGTTATTGATATCTACCTGATGACACTAAACCCTTTTCTTTTTATAGAATTGCCGACTGCCGGCATGTGAAAAACAAAACTGTAAAAAAGTTGTATAACTATTCTTTACTTTGTGACCCCTTTCAGTCCTTTTATATCTTTTTGTTTATCTTCAGATTACCAGTAGATAAATGATACAACGCTCCTGTGTGAGTTATTGATATCTACCTGATGACACTAAACCCTTTTCTTTTTATAGCATTGCCGACTACCGGCATGAGAAAAACAAAACTGTAAAAAAGTTGTATAACTATTCCTTGGTTTACGTAGTGATATACTTCCTTATGTTGACCAACGCAATGACCATTTTTTACTGCTGTAAATGCCCTCTTTATATTCCAAAAACACCTATGTATACCTACAAGCTAAAAAACCGTAAACCAGGTACATTGTATGCTGGATTGGATGAGACGCTGACATACTTAAATACATACGGTAACCGTACACAATGCAGTGGGCATTTTTATTCGATGTGAGTTTTGTCACGTCATGTCCATGTCCACGAATACAACTGCTTGCTTAAATACTAAAACGGTTGCATTTTCTTAAACAGCGAACAGGGTTCGTGTGTACGAAAACTAAATGCCAACGAAGAAAAAAACGACGCTTTGCTGCATACACACAAATACTACTACACATATATGCCACTTACTACACATCATTTGCAGCAATTTCATATTTCATACACCTGCGTTGTTCCCTCTTTCTTTATCCAAAAACCTTGTCGATGAAAATAAAGTTATACAAAGAACACGGTCACAGTATACATATATGACCATTTACCACTACTTTTTTTGGGGGTTTGGTATTTTCAGTCGGCTCGAGTGCTTCAATTTACGAATAATAATACCAACTTCTCCTCCTTCGAACACATCAATATTTTTTCCAGTAGTTTTCTTGGTTGGTGGTGGTGATGGAGTGTAGGTGTATAAGGCGCTGCTGCTGCTGTACACATATAAAATGCTGATATGCTCTGTTGATATTATATTATGCTCCCGTATCTTTCCATAGGTTAAATCTCATTATCCGTCCAGCGATTTTGGAAAGGACGAACATTAAGCCGAAGAGTGAATAACAAAAAAAACTTATCCACTCATTTGTACATTTTTCCAGTATGCTTCTTCTTCTGCCAGTCAGTTTGTAAGCATATGCCAATATTCTTTAAAAACTCCTGGTATGGTGGCTAAAACTGAGACTGGTTAGTTCCGTGTTCCTGGGTTGACTGGTGGGCTGATTGCTAGGAGTACTGGTGATGGTGACGATAATGATGGTCTTTTATTTGCTCGCCTTTGCTTTCTCATACAAAATGCCATTGTGAATTTAACTTTTCTCTACAGTGCACACAGCAGTGGTGAGTGCTGCTGCTGACTTTAACGGTGGCGGTGGTATTATTATATTTGCTCAGTACAAAATCTTGAAAGAAAGGGCTTGGCTACACAGATTGAAAAGCTCAAAAAGTGCTAATTACACGAATATTTCATTGTGAATTCATCATTCTTTAAAAATATTATTGTTTCGTGAAAAAATTGTGGAGTGTTTTAAACAGCCAAGATATGATGATGATTGTGTAGGTCATCCGTGCACATTATATCTTCATCTTTCACTGTCAAAAACTTTAACGTAGTTTTTAAAATAATAATAAAAATAATAATTTATAATCACTTTAAAATACTACATTTTATTTTACTCTAACGGAAAAAACACTTTTGGGACAAAGCTGTAAATAATGCAATAAAATTCGGGATTCTATATCACAAAGCACCTCTCTAAGTTCTTCCAGCACAAAATATATAACAATATATATCGAGATTTATTTGGGATAAAACGGGAATATGTAAATTTCAATACTGAAATTTCCTTTAAAGAAAGTTTTCAAGCGTATAAAAACAAAAGGAAATTAATCTCTATGAATTATATTTGTTTTTCTCATCAATCGTGTTTAGGGATAACAGAGCCAGAAGAAATGCCAACTTCAGCATCCATGGAGGAAGCGGCCCTCCTGGGGTAAGTGATATATATTTGCATAGTAATATGTTTCTGTGCTAGAAAATTCTTCACGCTCTCTCACTCTCTCTCTGTCTCTCTATCTCGCTCGCTCTATTTTTCTCCGCAATAAACCAAAACTATATATATGTGCTGCTGATGCTTATTATTGCCGAAGAAAAGAAGAAAAAAATGAGCACAATAATAACTTACCTATACATGTATACAATAGATGACATAAAAACAGGCATATAATTATGTTCCACCACTAAAAAATTTCTGCAAGTAGTTTTAGTATGTTTATTAATTGTCTGTGAAATACACACCTGTGCTCGAGAACATGCATTATTGTTGGTATTTCATCACAACGTGAGCTATAAACGCTTTACGACGATAGATGAGCGTCGTGGGGAGTAGCCCCACTCTGTCTGTTTAAAGCTTACAATAAAATACATTTACGCGCTTTCTACCACTCTGGCACATTCATTTTTTGTTATCTGTACTTATTTCTAAAAAGGCAACCAAAATTCTAAAGCCTACACATGGTTTATGTTTTTATGATTTAAGAAAATCAATTGTTTTTGTGATTGGTATCAAGTGCACTCCCGTTTTGTGAAACAGACTACCCAAAAAATGACCTTTTAACTTATACTGACGTTCATCGTTGCTCTAAAATTATGTGAACATTAGTATACCTATGTTCCGCACATTCATTTTATTTTTATAACATAGAAAATACGTAGAGTACACACTGGAATGAATATCAAAATTGATCATGCTGTAAAAATTATTAGTTCTGGTTTTCTACATCAGCCAAATATATTAGGTATACATGTTGAAATGCGTGTTAATATTAGCAGAGTATAATTTCGCTAGGAATACACAAATGTGGTATAAATTATGAAATTCAAACACTTCAAACACATTAGATATTCTTAGCAATCCTTTTTAGTTTCGTGCTCAATGCCCATAAATTCACGCTAGAGCTCTGAGCTAGGAAGTGATTGGAATTAATCAGGCTTATTTACAAGTCAATTTTTAAAAATAGATACATAATTTAGATAATTCCGCAACATGGCTTTATGAATTTTATACACTATTGCAAAATGCACACAAAAGGTGTCGTAGAGAGAATTTGGAACTTGTTTGTGAATACTTCTTTTTAAAGTATATATCTTTTTTGCTTAACACGTTACTTTATGTAATGTACATATAAGCGACGGAGCTTGGTCTACTGTTCTTTTGAAAAAAAAATTAATTAATAAAAAGGAAAATATAGTTATTGACTTGTTTTTGTGGCGTACAAGTACAAATAACATTAGATAAAATAAAATGCGTTTATATTCAGGTCAGACAGTTGTAAACAATATCGAAAAACAGGTCAGCGATGATGTGAGCAAGAAGGTTTTTGTAAGAAATCTAATCCCTATGCTCTAGTTTTTTTATCAAATTAGTTTTCTCTTTCTCCCCAAGAACCAACAAACAAATCCAGAGTAGATTAAGTTGGTACACAATTTTTTTGAGTCGATCGACATCACTAGCAGAAAACGATCTTGTTTGCTCTTTAAGGAAAACCCTTTACATTTAATTGAGACTTTTACAATAATGTTTCGCATTTTTTTACAGAAAATACATTTTTCCACTTTTTAGATCCTGTCAAAAATGTACTCTTTCCAGAAAAGAGAACAGTAGATTACCAATCTCCTTTCTCTCTTTTCACTTTCCTTCTTTACCCATACAATGTGTGTAGGTACATTTATATATTCTCCAAAATGCCGGCGGTTCAGTGAACAGTTCCATCCCATCGATTATTTTCCTGTGGTTTTCCCAGATTCTAGAAAAGTCATATCATGCCAGCAAAGGAGACTTGGACTTTCTCTTTTTACTGGCACTACAAGTCGGCATTCTCATAAAAAAGGCATTGCGCTTTCGCCGCTACCACTACCACACAGCTACTCATCGCTTCTTTCTAGGCTGCTCCATTACTTAGCATCCAAACCAGGACAGCATTCCATATAACTAGCTATATATAATGGCTTCACACAGCACCGAAATAGCGGAGAAGCAATGAAGATGTTGTTGTGATGCAAATAATAATGTGCCTAGCTATAGTACAAGCTACATTAAAGTAGTCGTTGCACACTTGCACAAGTATCCTCCACATTTCTCCTTTTTTCTTGAGCGATATGCGAGCAAACAGTCTTCTCGTTTTGCCGTTTCCGCTTTTCATGTCGCATGGCATCTGGCTCTCTCTCGCTCTTTCTAGCTGTCTTTCTATATTTTCACTGTGTGTTATATTTACAGCAAGAAGAACACAATATCTGACATGCTAGGTTTTCTGTATCATCATCATCATCAATTTTTTACGTTATACTACTACATAATACAAGACGACGTCTACGGATCCTTTTCCTTCACGACGACTAGCTAAAAGAATATGCGAATTGTACATTACACTTTTTTGTGTAGATATCATGTACCAATAGATAAGCTACACTACAAGGCAGTTACTAGTGAGCAAGAACAAGACGTTGGACTTTCCCTTCGTTATTATTATTAACTTTTTTGTCGACCAATATAAGTCTGTTAATGTCAGCCTTGTTTTCATTTAAGAAAACAAAATTAATCAGACATTTTTTCCAGTTATTTTTTTGTCGTACATACTACAAGTTTTTTGTACAATCTGAAATATAAAGTATAAATTAGTACATACAATATAAAGGTAAAGAAAGACAGACCTATTTTTGACCTAGCTGGAATTTTTTAGAGGTACAGATTGAGATTACATTGTACATACCCAGCCCATAATATACTTACTACGTCGAGATGGGAAAAGCTATTATTTAATTTATTTTCATGTACACTGCTTCGACTTTATAAAAATAATAATAAAAGTTTTAACCTTTTTTGTGTTTGGTACTACAGGGATATTGTCAGTTCGGCACCAAAGAAAGAGAAACATCAGTCATTAATTTGCAGTTGAACAGAGAAGATTTATGCTGTAAAGCAGTATATAAGATACATAACAGCACCAAAGAGAGTATCAAGAAAGAAGATAGTCAACATATTGAACTCTTTTTCAACAACAACTAACTATATATATTCTTAAAGAAAAATTAATCTTCCAGTAGTTCTATTACCAAGTATGTCAAAGATATGCTGTGAGCAAAGATAGAGCCTTAATTGACCAGTATTACATGACAGTCAAGAAACTATATACTTCATAATATCTCTGATATATAGCATTTTCTTTATGTGACCATAAGATTATTATTCTTAATAGCTTGTTTATGCTGAACAACAACTTACAAAACGAAAGCCAGCAAATATTATCTCTCTTTTCTCAAAGATAATATCGTGAGTAGTTTTTGTGAGCAGTTGTGACATTTTGATCTGACGACGACAACAACAACGACGACGACGAACGCTGATGATCTGACTTTTGATGATTATACTGACTGTGTAATAATAAAAGCAACCATATTTATTCTCTTGTGTACACTACTGCTGCTAGAAGTACTACTGTTTCAGTACCACTGCAACTGAGAGAACCACATTTCATTTTCCTTACTCATCATCATTGTCGTCATTATTATGCTCCATTTTATGAGTGTATATTAAATTTTCCTTCCTGTTTTACTGCATAGTAAGTGCTAAAAGAGCAAAACGGACCTTTCTTAAATACCAAAACTATCATTGTTGTTGGGGATTTAGCGTTATTTCATTCAGCGACACAAGCTAAAGCTTTATATTTCTTGAGAAAGATTTTTCCTCATTAGTTTCTTTTCAAAAGAGGCTGACAAAAACTCCAGTACAAAACAACAAAAAGAAAAATTGCTAAACAATCATCATCGTTGTCAATTTATGTCCCAGCATTGAAATTTGGAATGACATTAAAAAGCACTTGGTAGTTGGTGACTGTGAGCTTAGTAAATTCTTTTTACTGCCAAAATTTTATAGCTGTGCGCGTGTTGGTTTCGTAAATACGTGCATTATATACAACTGAAAATAAAAATAAAATCAGATTCTATAAAAGGTGCTGCTGCTGCAGAGAAGCTTGCATTTCCATTCTCATTTTGTCGTCAAAATCCAAAGGTTACACAAAGCTTCCTAGTATACGCAAAACTAGAAAACTATATATTTCTGTAATACCTATAATTATACAAAGGTGAAAGCATTTTGCTATTTAAAATTGATAAAAACAAAATTTTTTATAATCATAACTGGCCTCAAGTTAAAAAAAGAATACCTACCTAGTTCAAACCACGCCCATTTAATGAGATACGTCAAAATCAGTCTTAAATAGTACCACTACATTTTTATAAGCGTTAGGGAAAGTGTTTCGGTGAACGTGCGTGTAAAATTGCCTGCAACAAGCCAAGCTAAAAGAAGCTTTCTATTTTTTACAGCAAATCTTCAATAATTGTTGATCGTGTAATACTCCTGAATACTCCTGCTGCTACTTGCTAATTTCATAAACCCATGCAGTTTTTCAAAGTGCGTGTGCTGAGCTGCTAAACGACGCTTCTTTTCGCTAAAAATATTTCTGGTGCAGTATATTTTATTACTTGACCAAAACAGAGCTAGTAACTTTAGTAGGCTCTTTTTCGACAAAAGTAACTTACTGTTGTACCCTCATCTCTTCTGCTCTCTCTTTCTCTGTGCTATTCTACTTTTCTCTTCTTGACTGCGCGACTTTCTACTCTCTCTCTATCATTTCCTGACTTCTTTCTCTGGAAAATTTGAATTCGGAGCAGCAAAATCATGTCTTCGACACTATCGCACTCCCACAGCGCCGATGCTTCTTGGTGACCACTTTTTAAATATAGATCTTTTGCTCTTTTAGCTTGTAGAAACCCTCATCTCTTCTGCTCTCTTTTTCTCTGTGCTATTCTACTTTTCTCTTCTTGACTGTGCGACTTTCTACTCTTTCTCTCTATCATTTCCTGACTTCTTTCTCTGGAAAATTTGAATTCGGAACAGCAAAATCATGTCTTCGACACTATCGCACTCCCACAGCGCCGATGCTTCTTGGTGACCACTTTTTAAATATAGATCTTTTGCTCTTTTAGCTTGTAGAAAAAAATGACTCGTTTTACAATTTTTTATCATTAGCTACTTTTATACTTGTTGTAACATGTGCCTAATGCTTTTTAACCAAACTTATCGCTTGATTTAATTTTCCTTAGATTATTTAGACATTTTTTGAATCTTTTTAGTCACATGGAACTCATTATGTTAAAGAAACAAGCTTTCCATTTGTTTAAATAAATATGTGTATTCAGTTCACCGTTGAAGTGGTGTGTGAGGTTTGAGTCGAGTTTATACTTTGCTCCTCCATGTTTCCTTGTTTCTCATGCCTCTCCCAAATGCTTGATATAATGGTTTCCACTGTGATTTATTTTTCTTTTTTCAAGCCTTGACCTTTTCAAACTAAAATGCTTTTTATTACTGGATTTGGCTTTTCATACTTTCCTTTCCTTTGTGTTGTAGTATCTATTTATGTCCAGTAGCACAAACTCCTTCATAAGTCGATTCCAACTCTAATTGAATTTTTGAATGACAAACAGGTGCAACCCATCCGAAAGCATGGATGAGGTAGAACTTCGCAATATACAACTTTCATTCCCGTCCACACGTACATTATCTCGCGGAGAGGGATTATCCGTGGAGGAAAGAGTGGACACAAAGTTTGGCTCAGTGTTAGTTGCAATCCAGGGGGATCGCTCAAAACCGGCCATCGTTACTTACCATGACTTGGGACTCAACTGTAAGTCCTACTAATTTTTATTATGATGGTTATTACAGGAAATTTTATTACAGGAAAAAAAGAGACGTACACATTGAGCTTAAAAACACTATAAAATTAAAATGCCTTTTTCGCTGCAGATGTATCAAACTTCCAAGCATTTTTTAACTTTGTGGATATGAGGATTCTGGGTCAAAATTTTTGTATTTACCACATTAACGCTCCAGGCCAAGAGGAAAATGCTCCTACTTTCCCGGAAACGTAAGTTTTTGGTTCCTGGTTTGATTTCAAAATACTAAATTTTCCTCTTATCATACACATCAAACCAAATTGTGAATATTTTTTAAGGTTTATCTACCCCACCATGGATCAATTGTCGGAACAAGTGCTTGATGTACTCTTACATTTTGGTTTAAAACGCGTCATTGGTTTCGGAGTGGGTGCTGGAGCAAACATTCTCTGCAGATTTGCATTGAATAATCCAGAAAAGGTAAGAAAATTGAAGTCGATTTTTTATAGAGAAAATGTCTCCGTATCCATTCATCATTTTTTATGGTTATATTGTGTAGAGGTGACTAAGCCATTGCCGTGTTTGTTATATTGTTATTAGGTTGATGCCCTTTGCGTGGTAAACAATATATCCACTCAAGCTGGTTGGATAGAATGGGGTTACCAAAAGATCAATACAAGGAACCTAAAATCCAAGGGAATGACGCAAGGAGTTTTGGACTATCTCATGTGGCACCACTTTGGCAAGGTGAACCTCACGCTTTATTTCTTTCTTTGATATATAGTGCTTTCGTGCAGACATGTTCTTTTAATATTATCAATAGAATTAAGTTGCTGTCGATCGAACAGTCAATCACTCCTTTTCTATTTTATCTCAAATATTACTAATACATAGAGTGACCTTTTCTTTTCTTCCTATCAGGTTACTGAAGAGCGTAACCACGACTTGACGTACGTCTACCGGCAGTACTTTGAAAGCAACGTCAATCCACAAAATCTTGGCTTATTTATCGACAGTTACATTCGACGAACTGATTTAGCGATTGAAAGGAATCTGGACCCCATTCAACGGAAGAATGCCCGCACATTGAAGATGCCCGTTTTGAATGTAACCGGAGCTCACTCTCCCCACGTTGACGATACAGTGACTTTCAATGGACGATTGGATCCAGTTGACTCTACATGGATGAAAGTACGAAGATGCACCAAGCTTTTATGCTCGCTTTTACTCGTTGATATTAAAAATGTCATAAAAATATTCCATGCTAAATACATTATTTATATCAATTTGCCTTTGGATAATTATCTAGATCCAGGATTGCGGAATGGTTTTGGAGGAACAACCTGGAAAATTGGCAGAAGCCTTCAGATTGTTTCTACAAGGTCAAGGCTACGGTAAGTCGGCTGGAAAGAGGTCTTTATAGAAAATATCCACATATTGCCCATGTCTACTTTTCTTTCAGCGATGTACATAGAATCTCCACACCAAATTGCCCATGTCTACTTTTCTTTCAGCGATGTACATAGAATCTCCACATCAATTTTTTTTAAATCTCTTGTTTCTTGTGATTTCTCTATCATAACTCTTATTATTATTATACTTTCCATTTTAGCGACATTAGCGTTGTTAGATAGTTGCGTTTAAAGGCAGTTAATTCATTTTGATTATACCTAGTTCAGTTATAAACTATTCATTTTTTTGTGATATAATATATATATCTGAATCATTAATTATTGCTACTATATTAGTATTTTTATCTTGTGGTGTGAATAGTCAAACATTAACATTTTATTATTTGCGTGGCAAACCCTGCCCATGAAATATCATAAATACCTATAAATGTTAATATAGTCACTGATAAAAGCAGTGCTCTCATATAACATGTAATAATAATAATGTTTGCCAGGTGCTAAAAAAGGTGAAGTATTTTATACAAACACCTTTGAAATAGTTTCCTCTTCTCTTCAAATTCAGTCATCATAATAACAAACTACAAAAGCATTTGATAGAAATAATTTCTTTAAAAAATATTAATAGTATAGTAAGTGTAAGCATTCGTTCAAATCATGATGTTATTTTGGTTGTTTCTTTATTTTTTTCCTATATGTATCTTTGCTCATCTTCTGCAGCTCTTAAACTCTTCAGGAAAAACAGTTTGCCCGAAGGTAAATGCTTCTAAAACACTCAGCAAGAAAATTTGGATGGAATGCTCTGACAAATTGAGAACTAAAAGGCCATTTTGCATTCATTATGTTGTGTAAGTGTTTGTTTTGGCTCAACCCAATAAATTTCATTCAGTCGAGTATGTACTCAAGTCGTTTTCGTTCTGATTTTTTGATAACTCCTACTATAATTTAAACGTTGATAATAATTGATTGATAGTAATTTTTTATTAGTATATCGTCGACAATTTTGATGCTGATTGTCTTCATTGCGATCTAAAATTAATAAATAAAATAATAATATCAAGTTTAACTAGTTTTTCATTTTTTGTCAAAATACACAAAAAGCTGGTTGGTACCATTTACACTACCGTAACCAGTATATTAAATGGATGACTGAAACAATATATCAATTTTATTAACAAAAAAATAGTCTGTTGATTGATTAACTGTAGTTGGTTAGTTCCCAATTTAGTTGGTCATTAAAATTACATTCATATAATATCTACCTATATAGACTATTTAGTTCCGTGTTACGTAACTGGTTATATAAAATACCTTGTCTTTTCGTTTTTATAATATATTTTTCTTTATGAAAGCTTACAGGAGTCATTAAATATTATTGTCATCCTTTTTTATTATTGTCTTTGTGAAGTTTGTCAAAATCCCGTTTTACATTTTTAATTTGGTGATGATCTGTCATGTCCTTTATAAGTAGTTCAAGTTTTAAATGTTGAAGAGACTAATTAATAATAAATCGAAATAATCCTTATTGCACAGAAAATAACAAAGTTGATAGTTTTACAAAGGTGGCTTAAAGAAAAAAAGCACTCAGCTTTTTCAAGTTAAGTGTACAAGGTATTCCCAATTTTATGACAAACATTAAAACACATAATGGGTGCGATTTTTATTCATAAAGTTTTGGATTCTTGCTTCATCGGAGGAGTTTTTTGAAATTGATTTTTTTGAAAGTTTTAAAAATATTAATCAAAGTAAAATCAATCACTTTTCAAGTGCAAGCACAGGTTATAAAATACTTGTTAACAAAGTTGACTAACTCATATCCTCCGAAAGAATGAGCAAGACTCCTACAAGAATTAACTTCACAATGAATCAAATGGCCTTGTAGTAAATTTAGTAGATCGTAGCATAAAATGTGTAATAATTGAATATACTATAGTATAGTTGGTTATTATAACAGCAATATACCTAGTACATAAAATGTGTAGTAAATTTTAATGCGCAGTGCATTTGCTGGCTTTTTCTTTAGTGAAAATTTTGTTTCATGCCTGTAGTTGATGATGATTGCATATTTTTCATTTCAGTGTTACTTGTATTTTTTCTTGATGGTCTTTAGTAATGTACTTTATTTCGCTAAAAAAATGTCCTTGAAATACTGTTTATCATTCATAAATTTATATTGAGCATGAATTCTGACTCCTGATGTCGTTATAATTCTGTCGCGCATCTCAAAAGTGCATGGAGCTTTTTACCCTTTTGCATATTATGTTTTCATGTTTTATCATGTTTTGCTTTTGTGAATTTAGTATTAACTAATCTCAAATTCTTTGAAACTTTTGTTCATGAATTAATTGATTCTTGTTTTAAGTTTTCATCTTTGTTTGCATTCCACTTTCCTGTAGTACTTTTGTTTCTTCCCCTGAACTGAATCTTGACACCAAGGTCTTTTCTCATTGGCAGTCATTAACCTTCAGTGTTTTATGCAATGCAGAGCTTTCCTATAAAAGCACCTATTCCCCATTGTTCAGCATACTATGTACTATACAATGTCACACACAGTGCTCGAATCTTTCCACAAGTTTTGTCTGCATGCCTTCTTCGTTGCTTTTCTAACAAATTGCTGATAACGTATAACAAATGGCTTAATATTTTTTTACATAATCAATCAGGACTGATTAATGAAAACTAACTTACAAGGTAAATACTTTTTGTTGTTTTGATATAGTTCCTACTCTGTCCTCCAAGAAAATTTCCCAAAATCGAAAAATGTCCGTAGATAGTGGTGTAAGTGGAGCAGGCTCTTCTGCGGCAAGTTCCAGTGTATCTCTCAACAACGGCACGACCAAAGATGTAATGTCAGCTTCCAGCGGTGTAGTAACTCCAAAATCGTTGGACCCATCCTCCGGCACACTTATCAACTTGGCCAGCCCTGACGCAGCTCCAATTTCCAAATCCGGTCTCGAGAAAGGAATAATTGATATACGGATCACCGAAAATCCCATTTCAGAGAGCCCTGAGCTTAGTTCAGACTTGGATGCTAATCCTACTTGTTGAGAAGATTTAAATTTTGAAAAAGAGACGAATTTCACTACGCATCAGCATTAACAAACGATGGAAGCTCCCTTTACTTTTGAGCAACTTGCCCAAATACAGTTCATTCCAATAATAAAAACTAATAATAATAAAATACGACGTAAATAAGAACAAACATGAAATAGGAGAAGATTCTATAAAAAGGTAGTCTTAATTAAAAGAAACGTAAAAGCTGTGAGAATACGCATGAATCTAATGAAAATATTTATAGATTTTGTAGAACGAATTGCTGACATTTTGCGTATGTTTCAAAGTTTGATTAATGAAATTTTCTTGGAGAATAGTAAATAAATGGAAACAAAGCACTACTTGCTGCTGCTGCTACTACTACTACTTACTACCACTGCTCATGTGGCAACTTTGCAAGCGTAAATCTAGAAATTCCGTGTTTTTATGGCTAATGTCAGACAGAGCATGACGATGATGATTAACAAAACATTAATTTTTAACTACACCATTATTATTATAAAAGANTCTAGAAATTCCGTGTTTTTATGGCTAATGTCAGACAGAGCATGACGATGATGATTAACAAAACATTAATTTTTAACTACACCATTATTATTAAAAAAGAATGTCAAAGTATTTTACAATTTAGAGCGTGCCTTCAGTCAGACAAGCAGAAATTGTTTTTTATGCCGTGCGTGCTAAATACAAAATAGCGTCATCATGCAATTATTTTTAAATGATGGTGTGTCACTATCAAGTGTTTAGTTGTTGTAAAATTGATCAAGAAAGAATCACAGGGACAGAGAACTGCAAATTGTCTGTTATTGTTGAACTAAAGGAAATTTCATGCAAAAAGCTCCTTTAATTTACCACTTACGTGTTAACGTGTGAACGTGGAAGTTTTCGGAAATTTTGCTAGTAAACAGCAGGAATTAAAAAAGATTTTTTTTTCTATTTACGTATTTTCGAATATACAATTTCCACAGGCAATGATGGGAAACAGAGGATCTTTTTGTATAAAATTTTTAAATAAGTAATAAAACTAACAATAGGACTACTTTGTGTAATAATGCATTTAATGGGGTCAGATCGGTCTAGATATAGTAAAGTAGATTGAATAGTAGGATAATTTAAGGCACACAATGTCTTGATTTGATTTTTAAATTATTTTTAATAAACTAGTAATAGAATCGTGTAGTAGTTATGTATCTCTTCTTAGGTGGCGTCAATACTGGCTTCCCTCTAAA
>JAANSP010000291.1:0-24443 GCA_036850745.1 Homidia socia
GGAACCTTCTGGAACGGAAGTAAAGGTTGAGCGTAGAAACTCGGTGATTGTGAAGCCTGATCCGGATGAACTGGATTCAGCTCCTAAACAAAGCGCGTCATCCGTACAACAACAAGCAAGAAGATGTCGGTTATCTTTTAAAACGTTCAATGTGGACAGATTGCTAGACAAAGATGCACAGTTTCTTATGGCATCAGAAGCAAGGATTTTCGAAAACACAGACCAAGGAGTAGTAGCAACTGGGGATGACGCTGCTCGCCAGAGGAATCTTATTAATAAACGCTTAGGGCTGGATATAGCTGAAAAAATTGGGATTGACACATCAGACATTGTATCAAATGAAGATTTGATAATTGATGATGAAGTGTGTTCAAATGCCAACACTGAAAATTCAAGTCAAGCTAGCGCATCATCTCTTGTTCAGTGTAGCTCGAATTCTCAACAGTTGAAGCGCTCCGATTCTTCAATGTGGGAATCAGGTTCTGAGGAGCCCATGAGCTCAAGAGAGCTTAATTTAGCTAAACGAAGAGCAAGAAAACAAAAGAGCCGAGAAGGGGGCGGATGTGGAACTGATAGCCAATCTGGGGAAGGGAGTATGAGTCCTTGTGCCGCTTCAGGGACAAATGGAAATAAGAAATTTAAGAGAGAAGAATGATGAAGTGTGTTCAAATGCCAACACTGAAAATTCAAGTCAAGCTAGCGCATCATCTCTTGTTCAGTGTAGCTCGAATTCTCAACAGTTGAAGCGCTCCGATTCCACAATGTGGGAATCCGGTTCTGAGGAGCCCATGAGCTCCAGAGAGCTTAATTTAGCTAAGCGAAGAGCACGAAAACAAAAGAGCCGAGAAGGGGGCGGATGTGGAACTGATAGCCAATCTGGGGAAGGGAGTATGAGTCCTTGTGCCGCTTCAGGAACAAATGGAAATAAGAAATTTAAGAGAGAAGATTCCATCAGTTATGATGTTAATGGTGATAGTGGGACCGCTTATACTGTTGGAGAAGACGTGTGGCCACTGTCGGGATGGGTGGATGTTTTGATAAATGATTTATTTAGCCCGTGTTGGGAAATTAGACATGGAGCGGCAACGGCTCTAAGGGAAGTCATCAGACTGCAAGGAAAATGTGGAGGAAAAGAAACTACTTTACTTTCCACGGAGGTGGGTTACCTTTTCAAATGTCTCAATAATATTCAAAAAAACATGATGTTATTTTAAGCACGACGCATTTTAAAATTTTGTGAACTGTTTTTTTTTCAGATGGAACAAGTTCATCAAGAATGGTTAGAGGACTTGGCTTTAAGACTGGTTTCCGTTTTAGCACTTGATCGGTTTGGCGATTTCGTATCAGATCAAGTAGTAGCACCTGTACGAGAAACATGCTCACAATGTTTAGGCACAGTATTGTCTTTAATGACAGAGTCATAGAGGACTTGGCTTTAAGACTGGTTTCCGTTTTAGCACTTGATCGGTTTGGCGATTTCGTATCAGATCAAGTGGTAGCACCTGTACGAGAAACATGCTCCCAATGTTTAGGCACAGTATTGTCTTTAATGACAGAGTCATCAGTTAATTCACTGCTCAATATACTCATAAGACTATTAAAAGAAAAGTCCTGGGAAGTGCGTCATGGATCATTACTTGCGTTAAAATATTTGTTCGCAATTAGGAAGGTAAGCACTTGGTTGCAAGCGATGCTGCACTAGTTTATACTTATTTTTACCATGTAACTTATATACCTTTTTTGTAAATAATAACATTCTCGGTTTATAAACCGATTTATATAGGATTTGGTGTCTAGTTTGCTACCTCACGCCTTCCCAGCAATGTTCAACTGTCTATCTGATAGAAATGATGACGTTACTGCAGTAGCTGCTTCTGCACTAATTCCAGTTGCTGACCAACTTGTACAACATCTTAAGAAAGAGGCACCAGCAGTATACTTATTTTTAACATGTACTTATATACCTTTTTTGTAAATAATAACGTTCTCGGTTTATAGGATTTGGTGTCTAGTTTGCTACCTCACGCCTTCCCAGCAATGTTCAACTGTCTATCTGATCGAAATGATGACGTTACTGCAGTAGCTGCTTCTGCACTAATTCCAGTTGCTGACCAACTTGTACAACATCTTAAGAAAGAGGCACCAGCAGTAGTAAATGTTTTGTGGGATTCACTTGCTGATTTAGATGACCTTTCCTCTGCTTGTAATTCCATTATGGGTTTATTGGCAACGCTGCTTGCATATCCAGCTGCACGCAGCAACATTGAGGTAAAAAACAAAAATATCCACAAGGCTCATGCTAATGTAATGTAAATTACTTTATGTAATGATAATAATTCAATCGTACACTGTTAACTTCTTTGATTTGATTTATTAATTGCTTTTACTATGAAATTACAGAGAGCTAGACGTTTTGATTCCAAGACTGTGGCCATTTCTGCATCATACATCGTCATCAGTTCGAAAATCTGCCCTATTAACTCTTCAGAAATTATCTGAACTAGATCCCAGTGTCCTGCCAATGAGCATTGCGCCTTTGCAGTCAACGTTAAAACATGTCTATCAAAGAGCTCTAGTCGAAAATTATGGAGAAGTTCTTGAGCTGATTCCACAAGTATGGTCTGATTTATTAAAGTCCAGTAGATTAGATACTTTGCTGCTAGCTGCATGCCCGTTATTTGGTCAGTGGTTATGCTTGGCAATGCAACCTGCAAGAGCACCTATCGATCCTAATGCTCTGGTTCCCAAAAACTCGGTAAGACAAAAATCAAAAGTTGATCTATTATCAATAGTATTGTTTTCATTCAAAAATATAATTTTCTGCTTAATTATTTTAAGCCTGATAATAAAAAGTTCAAGCAGCTTGGACCTGACCTTCAAGTGGAACCACAAAAAGTATTTATGGGAGGTAGCGAAGATGGTGATCCTAATAGAATAGCGGCGACCAGATTGATTCTTTCCCAAATGTTGGGAGAGCTAGCTCCCTATATTGTTAGACCTGTCACACCAAAGTAAGGATTGCCTCGATTAATAATAATGATAATTTTAGTAGCATCATTTGGAAGTATATCCAACCTATTGTCCTTGATTTTTTTCTAGTGCACCTGGGGAACCTCCCATCGAGCTCTTTGTAAAAATCCTCCTGATACATTACAACTCTAGATCAGCTCTTCAGCGTACTGTAACATCGTTTGTAATAGCCTCCTGGCCCACTAATCGAATTGACAACAGTAAAGCCGTCAATGGAAAGGAAATTAATGGAAAAACCTCCAGCGGCAGTATCATTGTGCCCAAGAGCCATCTAGGCTTATCCAAGCGACTTTTGGACTGCTTAAATGAAAATGTAAGTGTGTGTGTGTTTGGTCAGGTTACGAAATATCCCGTGGAACTCTAATGTTAACCCTGCAGCATTTTTCTCTATTTTTCTCTAAGTATTTAATTCATAGGTGTACTTTGATGAAATAGCCGTGGGTCTTACCAAGCTACAAAGTGAATGCAAAGATTTTGTGGCAACATTAAAACATTACAAAGTTCCGCTAAGAACAGATATTGAAAACGTTAACCCTGCAGCTTTTTTCTCTCTTGATCAAATTGAAACATTGGCTAGTACAGCTATAATTAGAAGGAATTCAACGAACTATCAAAAAGAATAAAGTGGTAGATACGCTACTGGAAAGGAGAAAAACTATACACAACATTTGGTCATCAACTACTTCTGAATTCGCTTCTTTAAATACATTGTAAGTAAATGAAAATTTAATATGCTCAATTTATCTAATATGCCCCGTTTTTTAAAGTTTTCTCTGCCTTGAAGTAAAAGCATTAACTTTATTGTGGTATTTAGAACACTTGCAGCCCTGTCTGGTGCATTATGTAGCATGGAGGACTCTCTTCCTGATAAGTTAAATCCAGTTGTGAAACCATTAATGGAATCTATTCGTAAAGAGGACAATGAATTCTTTCAGCGAAAATCATCGGAGCACCTGTGCCACCTAATGCATCTTGTATTGAGCCGGAATCCATGTCCTATTCCAAAAATTATTCAGAATCTCGTCGGATTTTTGTGTTCCGAAGCGGATAGCTCTTTAACTGTTGATGATCAGGAAGGAATCCTCTCATTAGCGTCGTTAGGAACTGAGCCTACTGGTTCCGGTAGCATTCCAGTGGTAAACTCAAAGAAACTGACCAAAGCTGAGGAGCAAGCAGAAGCCGAGAGCAAAAAGTCTGGAATAGTTCAGAGAAGAGGTGCAGCATTCGCACTAACAAGAGTTGTCAGATATTTTGGAGCAAATGTGCCAAAACAAGTTGCTCGATTGTGGGAGCTCACGTTTGGAGCTTTGGAAAAATCTTCAGTTCTTAATGGTATAACATGAAACATTATAATCATGCCATCATGCTGCGCTGGCTCCACTCATCTTTGAATACTCTACAAAATTGTTTATTTCATTTTGTTTTTACAGAGACGTCATCCGACAAATTAAAACCTGTCATTGATGCCCTGCAGGTTTTGGAGATTATTTCTCCTCATTTTCATTCTGATCTTTTTTCAACTGTAAGTAAAATTAGTCTAATAACTGGTGTAGTACTACTTTTACTCTTGGCTTATTCGAGTAAATACTGTAAAGATTTAATTTTTTGACCTTTTAGATTGAATCCCATATTGAGAGGATATGTGAAATACTCAGTCATAACGTGCGGGCAGTTCGACATATGGCATCACGGTGTTTATCCGTATGGGCAGATATAATGCCAGAAAAAGTTATGCCAATTATAGCAAAGAAAGTAGTTCCACGACTGGATGCTGGAGAAAATGATGTGACACGACAAGGTGCGATTGAGGCTATATGGTGTATTGTGGATCGACTAGGACTAAAGTCTACTACCCTACATTGTTCTTCTCGTTGTACCTGTATTAGGTAAAAAAAGTTTTCTTTTTAATTTTGTTTATCGTACAATATAAAATGTTGGAAACTGATAAGGGTTTTGACATCTTTTCTGTATTTTTCCATCTCGTAGGACGCATGAGTGACCAGAATGATTCGGTTAGAATGTTGGCGTCATTGACGTTTGCAACTTTAGTACGATTGATGCCTTTGGAGGGTGGTGTTCCCGATCCGCCAAATCTTCCTTTAGATCTCGTACAGCAAAAAGGAGAGCAGCGACAATTTTTGGAGCAGCTTCTAGATCCCTCAAAGATTCCCGAGTATGCTGTTACTGTTCCAATCCAAGCTGAACTAAGACCGTACCAGCAAGCTGGAATAAACTGGCTAGGTTTCCTGAATAGATTCAAAGGACGCATGAGTGACCAGAATGATTCGGTTAGAATGTTGGCGTCATTGACGTTTGCAACTTTAGTACGATTGATGCCTTTGGAGGGTGGTGTTCCCGATCCGCCAAATCTTCCTTTGGATCTCGTACAGCAAAAAGGAGAGCAGCGACAATTTTTGGAGCAGCTTTTGGATCCATCAAAGATTCCCGAGTATGCTGTTACTGTTCCAATCCAAGCTGAACTAAGACCGTACCAGCAAGCTGGAATAAACTGGCTAGGTTTCCTGAATAGATTCAAATTACACGGAATACTTTGCGATGACATGGGTCTTGGAAAGACTTTACAAAGTATTTGTATTTTGGGCAGTGATCATGCTGAAAGAGAACAAAAATACAAGGTACAAACTTTTGCTCAAATAATTTACAATTCTGTTGAAGAATCAACCAAGCCATCCACTCGCAAGAGTAACCCTGAGTGTGCTCTATTTTATTGTTGATTGTTATGCATGTGAATTGCAGGCGGATGGAAGTCCAGATAGTATACCGCTACCCTCGATTGTGATTTGCCCTCCTACACTCACTGGACACTGGGTTTATGAAGTGGAAAAATTCATCTCTAGAGACTATCTCAACCCATTGCATTATCATGGCCCTCCTGTGGAAAGAAATAAATTGAAACCAAAAGTGAAAAAACACAACCTTGTCGTGGCATCCTATGATATTGTCCGAAACGATATTGACTTTTTCTCGTCCATTCGATGGAATTATTGTATATTGGACGAAGGCCATATAATAAAAAATGGCAAAACCAAAATTTCAAAGGCAATAAAACAACTAAAGGCAAACCACAGACTGATTCTGAGCGGCACTCCAATTCAAAACAACGTTCTGGAATTATGGTCCCTATTCGACTTTCTCATGCCTGGCTTTCTTGGAACTGAAAAGCAGTTTTCGGCCAAGTTTGCCCGACCAATTCTGATGGCAAGAGACCCAAAGAGCTCGCCAAAAGAACAAGAGGCTGGAGCATTGGCTATGGAGTCACTGCATCGTCAAGCATTGCCATTCCTGCTAAGACGTCTAAAGGAGGATGTGTTACAAGATTTGCCACCGAAAATTACTCAAGATTACTATTGTGATTTGAGTACTATCCAGGAACAGCTATACGAAGATTTTGCCAGGACAAAGGCACATCAATGTCTTCGAGAAAATTTCACTGCAGTGGATGACCCAACAAAGCATTCGCATATTTTTCAGGTAAATTTAAATTTTAACAACTGATGATTGCATTTCAAGGTAAACTTGTTACTTAAAGTATGGATGATGAAACTTTACTTATTTTTTTAAATGCAGGCACTTCAATATCTTCGAAAAGTATGTAATCATCCAAAAACTGGTGTTAACACCACAGCACCCCAAGTTCCATCATATTACCACGTATTTAACACAAACGAAGTCTACTCTTGATGATATTGGCCACAGCGCCAAGCTTCCTGCTTTAAAGTAAAGAAAAATTCAAATAGAAAATTCCTAATTTAAACAGTCATGTCAATTATTGTCAATTTTTATCTGAAAACCTATAATGTTCAATTCAGGCAACTCTTACTGGACTGTGGAATCGGTGTAAATGATCCAAATAGCTCTCTAGACACGCTTGAAGTCGTTAACCAGCACAGGGCACTGATATTTTGTCAACTGAAAGTAATGCTTGACATTCTCGAACATGATCTTTTCAAGTAAGTATACATATTTTAGTCCCCCGTGAACGATTTTGCGACAAGATGAGAAAGCAAATACATGTTATAATTTTGTTTTTTTAACAGAGCTCACTGATATTTTGTCAACTGAAAGTAATGCTTGACATTCTCGAACATGATCTTTTCAAGTAAGTATACATATTTTAGTCCCCCGTGAACGATTTTCCGACAAGATGAGAAAGCAAATACATGTAAAAATTTTGTTTTTTTAACAGAGCTCACATGCCGTCTGTGACCTATTTACGCTTGGATGGAAGTGTCCCAGCTGGACAGCGACATTCTCTTGTTACACGATTCAATAACGACCCATCCATCGATGTCTTACTGCTTACAACTCAAGTAGGAGGATTAGGCCTCAACTTGACTGGAGCTGATACTGTACGTATTATCGCATTTTTTACTCCCACGTTTGTAAATATTTGCACTTTTAATGTTTTTCTTCTGTGACCGGACTTTTACAAATCTCCTTTTTCTTCCAGGTTATTTTTGTGGAACATGACTGGAATCCAATGCGGGATCTGCAGGCAATGGACCGTGCTCATCGAATCGGAAATCTCCTTTTCTTCCAGGTTATTTTTGTGGAACATGACTGGAATCCAATGCGGGATCTGCAGGCAATGGACCGTGCTCATCGAATCGGACAGAAGAAGGTTGTTAACGTTTACCGTCTGATTACACGAGGGACACTGGAAGAAAAGATTATGGGGTATGCATCCTTTATTGCAAAAGAGTATCATGTATACCTGCTTACACCTGGTAGTATTCACAGTGGTATTATTTTTTGCACTACTTTTCAGATTGCAAAAATTCAAACTGATGACTGCCAACACCGTAATAAGTCAAGATAATGCATGTATGGAGACTATGCAAAACTGACCAGGTTAGTGATTCGTTGACTATATTTTGTTATTACTTTTTCCCTATGCATCATTAAAATAATCATTTTGCGTTTTGTTTTAGCTTTTGGACTTGTTTGTCCTGGAAGACCCGAATGATAAAAGGCACGAAAAGAAAGAAGATGTTGGAAGTATTGTTGGAGCGTACAAGAACGTGTTGGAAAATTTGCCAGAGCTTTGGGAGGAAAAACTGTATGAAGAGGAATACGATCTTTCTACTTTCATAAAAAATCTGGGAAAGTAAAGAAATAATGTACGGAGCATAATATAATTAGTATAGGTTGCACAAAACCTAGTTTAAGAAGCAAATTGCACAATATTGCATGAGAGTTCAAAATTTACTAAAAATTCATAAAAATAGATTGGATCAATGACAAGATGGTTTTTCGTGGTTCCTGCCTAATGTATGGGAATGATACACTGAGGGTGTATTGTAGTCAAAACATGTAGCAATTTTGTTACTGACTGAAATTCCAGTCTGGTTTTTGAATATTTTTTTTTCATTATGATTCAAAATTTAGAGAGCATTTTAAGCTTTATTATTTTGTCAGCACGACTATAATTTTGGACTGATTTTTCAGTGATACGATATTTAACATAATAATAATATTGTTTATTGTTACGTTTAATTCAAATGTATACCAGTGTGTTCGGTTTTTATTATTTGTTAAAGGTTAATGGTTGGCTCCGTTAGAAAGACTACACTTTATTCAAAAGCTTTATTTTTCGGTTACATAGTATAAAATGTTTGTTGCCATTTATTTATGAATATTTAGCTTAGATATATAGAAATTACAATTTAAAGAGTCACTTTTTACACGGTATATTGTATTACGAGATATAATAGCACTGATGTTTTTTCTGGCAAAAGTATTAAATATTCGTATTATAATCTGCATAAAACTTTTTTGCAAAGTAGTTTATTACGTAGTTGTGTTTGTAGGATTTGAAAAAGGGGAAGATTTCTATTCTTGGAACTTTTCAAAAATTATTGATATTATTGAACTGATCACAACAACTGACGACGTGTAGCTCTAGTGTCACTTACCAATAGTAGAAAATTAATCGGTGAATCTGCACTGCACATGTGTTGGGCATAATATGTATGTATTATGAAATTTGAATGTTCAGCAATAAATAAATAAAATTCCATGCTGGGAAAACTGTCTGATAATACGCACAATTTCTTTTTTTATTAATTTTTATTGATTTTACACCACCATTGATATATCTTTTTGTGTAACATTGAGTGAATTCTTTGATATTTTAGATTTACTGTACATGCATATATAAATATAGAGATTCAGTATTATACTGTTTTCGATTTTTGGTTATTACAAGTACAGGCAATTTTAATATACATAAAACTTGTACTGGACTACATTATAAACTGGGCTTCATCCATACATACGAGCTTATCCGACCCAGATTAAGCAACATTAATTATTATAATTGCCAATGAAGGATTAATGATTCGAATTTAAACCCAAAGGTAAAACATTTGCCTTGGTTTGTAGATAAATACGTATATGGAAAAACAGAGTAATCTTATAGTATAAAAAATTATAATACAAAAGAATACAAAACAATAAATTATGTAGGATTTGATAAATCCTAAAAACATTCCCTAAAACAGCATCAGTCTAGAAATTAAGTTAGATAATCTTCACAGAAACATCAAGTCTTCTCAAGGTTAGATAAACAAAGTTTTTTAAAATTCTATATTAGTACTGAAAACATGAGTTTGGCTCACCTAACAGCATCAGTCTAGAAATTAAGTTAGATAATCTTCACAGAAACATCAAGTCTTCTTAAGGTAGATAAACAAAGTTTTTTAAAATTCTACATTAGTACTGAAAACATGAGTTTGGCTCTATAAATGCTAGCCATGCCATGAACCCGAAGCCACAAATGAAGAAATTTTTGGAATTGAATATGAATAATTAATAATAAAACAGCAATTTATTAAATATGAAACATAGATTAAGATATTATTTTCCACTGTTGCTCCTCAAAATTATCTATAATTTTGCGATTGATGTGTTGTTGTTGGTTAGTATTTTATTAAAATGGTAACATTTCTCACCTTTTGGGGCATTGTGAGCAATGAATAAATAATAAAACAGCAATTATTAAATATGAAACATAGATTTAGATATTATTTTCCACCGCTGTGCTGCTCCTCAAAATTATCTATAATTTTGCGATTGATGTGCTGTTGTTGGTTAGTATTTTATTAAAATGGTAACATTTCTCACCTTTTGGGGCATTATGAGCCATGAATTTATAAGCAAGAATGAATAAGTGACGACAAAAAATCTTACACTAAAGTACAAAAATGTCAACGTTTTGTTTAGTACACCTCGCCTGTTAATTACAACACTTTTTAGTTGGTTATACACTGTTTTACGACGAATTTGACTAGATTTCTCAAATATTTACATAACATTTTTTAACTATCGACAAGTATCATCATCAAACATAGAATATACCTAGAAAATTTTTTCCTCATCATGGTGAGAGGATGGGACGTATTAACTGGTTTTTATTTTATTACTTTATTATTTATACCTGCTTTATGTTAGAATTCGTTCCCACAAAATATGCTTTCACAAATTCTGGACTTGGATCCTTGAGTGACTGCTACAATGTGATACATTAAAAACACTTGCTTTGCGAAAATTGAATGATAATAATTCTTTGACAGGTACTACAGTAAATTATTTTTGCTAATGTAACTAATAATTATTATAATTTATAATAATGAACAGAATCCTAGTTGGTACTGCTCATTCACCACGTCAAAAAATGGCTCTTATCCAATTTACCCTTATATGCTTTCGGGCTCTTTTTTGCAGAGAAAGCTGAACAAAACATGTTACGAATTATTATATTCAAGACATCATTTAAAGAGTATTACAGCTAAACTATTTACATCTTTCACATCACTTTTTAGCCAAAACCATAAAATTGAAAGGAAATTACAAAGAAGAAAAAATCCCATTGTTTCAAATAATTCATTACACATGCAACAATGTCTTTTAAAAATGTAATCTTTGGTTTTGTTTATACAACAATTGCGAAAGAAATGAATACCTTGAAATGTTTACAGTGAAGCATATTTTAAACTTATTGATTCGTGANTAATCTTTGGTTTTGTTTATACAACAATTGCGAAAGAAATGGATACCTTGAAATGTTTACAGTGAAGCATATTTTAAACTTATTGATTCGTGAACTTGAATAATTATTTTTAGATATTGTGGGATACTTTTAGAAGCAGCTATAAATATCTCTTATGGCATGAGTCATGCGTAACATACTTTATCTGCAATTTACACCTATACTAACTATTTGCATTTGAAATGTACAACTTTTTTGCATTGATATAGCATCGCTGTTTATATCCTTAAACCTACCTATATGCATATTACTTTGTTAATTAATCTATCTATAACGGAATAATAATAGTACCATTGTGTATAAATTAATTTTCTTCCTAAGCACGGCTCGCAGCTATAATTCTTAATTTCAATGAGTAAATCAACAAGGGTCTCTGACGTTCTTGCAACAATTGAAATGAAAATCTATTTTATTTATTGTTCATTTTTTATGCTTCTTTAGTAAATTGCATATGTTTTCATGCTTCTTATTAACCCTGGATATTCGACGAAACATAATAATGACACAAGCATAAAAAACAAAAATCTTGATCTTATAAACTTATATAAACATTCAGGTGACATAAAACATTTAAAATACTGGTTTGGCACATACTGTGTGTGTGGTACTACAGTCGTACCAACACCCGAACCCATAACTTTACATCAACCAAAACCATTCAACTGCTGACTTTCATTTGTTTTTCTAAAGTCCACCGCATTACTTTCCCTGGTAAGACTTTCCCGGAAACAAAAAGTCTCAGGATAAGCATGACCATGACACATAACCGACATAACTGCTTAAAACCGTTTTTATTTTTAATCGTGAAATGGTACTACAGTCGTACCAACACCCGAACCCATAACTTTACATCAACCAAAACCATTCAACTGCTGACTTTCGTTTGTTCTTCTAAAGTCCACCGCATTACCTTCCCTGGTAAGACTCTCCCAGAAACAAAAATCTCAGGATAAGCATGACCATGACACATAACCGACATAACTGCTTAAAACCGTTTTTATTTTTAATCGTGGAGAGAAAAGTGACAATATTTGATCGTACGTGCCACTAAAAATTTGTAGCTAGAGTTCTTGTCATATTTTTAGGCAAATGTATGCATGAATACATCTTTTAATACCTAAATGCGTATTTGTGTATGTGTTCTTTGTTGACATCACTCACTCACAGCTTCCCATCAAATATCTGGGAATTGTATTCGTTTATTTTCACTCGAGTGCTCTTGACTCGCTCACTTTGCCTCATTCTTCAACTCTTTCCAGTAATGCGTCTTTTTTCGTTTTCTCCAAGAAGCAGTATTTTTTATTTCCTTACTCTGCATATTTCCACACCATCCAAAGGCTGCATTTATTTCGATTTTTTTTGGCTGATTGTATATATTTGTATGGGACGGTGAAAGTTCTTGTACAGCCACGACTGAGAATATTATACATTTTTCAGTTGCATGACTTTTTTCACTTGATATTTACTTCTTGAATGAAATATTCAATGCATATTTTTCAACGTTTCATATGCTACTTTTTGGTGGGCATTGTCTGCTTACTGACTGCTGCCAATTTACACTGAGAGAAAGTTGTTTGAAAATTCAACGTAGAAAATGGAATTCAGTAAATTATATAATAAATATATAGCATCACCAGGATCAGGATCTTGCGTTTTTGTCGTTTCGTATTGAAAAAGTAACTTAAAAACTACTGCATCTGATGATGAGGAAATTTCTCGGGGATTTCCACAAATTCACTAGGAATCATCTCCGGGTATACTGGGTGGAATACGTTGAAGAGGATGGCAAAAAGTGTGCAAGCAGCGTACACTCCTAATGCCAGCCACCACATGAGTTGTTCTCGAAGCTTTTGCTCAAAGTTTTTCAAAACGAGGAGTCCAATGGTTAGACCTGCTAGCGCCCCCGTCAAATGTGCCACATATGAAACTGGAGGAACCGACCCTTCCGTTAATGCCGGAGACGCAGCGTAACGATCATATATGGCGAAACCCACATCGACACTTGCTATAAAAACATTTAAAAAAAGAAAATGGTTATTTTTGGAGACATTCTNAAAAAAAGAAAATGATTATTTTTGGAGACATTCTTTAAGGTCTATAAAACTGTTTTACTTTTATAGAAATTTATGGATCAATGTGACCCTAAAATAAAAGAAGAAGCAGTGCAAAAAACAATAAAGCCAGCTATTTCCTGGCAATAAAGTTTTGTAATGCCCTAATTTATTTTTTGTGCTCTTTTTATATAAATGTTTTCGTTTTCTTACCAATAAGGAATACTCCCAAAAGTCGAACAAGACCAAACTCCATGTTGTTATAGTTGAGAAGAACGTTAAGCCAAATGTGCCGCAAGTAGAGCGTACCTGAAAAAAAATCATATCCACATTATATGGTTGCGCTTGCAGATGAATCCACTATTTTTGAGAAGGAGTTATTTGGATGATTCAATGTGCGCTCATATGCACTGAAACAGCCAGATAGAGAATTGGTCTGAATATCAAGGGCATTTATGCAATCACAAGCAAAATAGACGTCAAGTTTTACGGGAATAGATTTAAATTATTATACGTACACTCCACCAGACAGTCAAGTTTTACGGGAATAGATTTAAATTATTATACTCACACTCCACCAGACGCTCCGACCAAATAGACATCCGGATCAAAAACGGAAGTTCCAAGAGATCCTGCCAATACTCCAGCCATATACACACAACCAATTCGAAGTGAACCATGGACCATTTCTGTTAAACAAAAATTTAAAAAAAATAGATTACCAATCTGCACAGGTACATCAGCATCCTCAGACGCCACCCTCCAACCAATTCGTAAATCTTTGTCAAAACCATTGGTTAAGGGATTGTTTTGTAGAATTTTTGAAATGTTTTGCAACCTTTACCATGTCAAGTTTGGCTTTGTTTGTTACATGAAATAAAAATAAACAGTCACTCACCAAGTGGAAGTCCGACAAGGAGCTGGACCAGCAAATTGAACATCAGGTGAACCCATCTATACAAAAGACACGTAAAAATAAAGCAAATCAGTAACAAAATGACTTACGTTTATATCACTCTATTTATATGTCTAGGAGCATAGATAATCATAACAATAATTGTGATATGTATGAAACATACATATTTACAGCATTGCGGAAATACCAAAAAGACTTTTTTTTTCGCGTTGAGAAAAATGACTGATCTTTTCCCGTTCATCGTTCGCAGAAAGGAAAGAAATCGTAAAAACAGTCTGTGTCTGTACAGTAGTGAATGAACACATCTGTAGAATTTCTTGGTGACAGGATAAAAAATGGCATTTACTTTTCCACTACGCAACATAAAATGAAAAAATGATCGAGTCTGAGTTTAACCGACCGTGCTCGCTGGTAAAACTAGCAAAAGGTTGCACAAAAGGCAAAGAAAAGAGGTACACACACTACACGCGTACATTTATTAAAGTCTGTCTGTTCAAAATTAAGACTTGAAAAAGTATGGTCTGTAATGATCATGAATTGGGGCGAGACTATCCGAGTTTTGAAAAATATCCACAACTTTCTCATTCTTGCTTTTATATACATATATCTAAACATTACAGGACGACACCTTTCTCTCTCCAAGAAATTAGACCATTTATCTATCCTAAACTTTCTTTATAAACCGTTCCATTTTCTTATTCTGCATCACAGCCCATTTTCTACTGCATCAAGAAATTATTCTTGTGAGCAGAAGAAGAAAAAAAATTAAACAAAGAGAGGAAATAAAGACGAGTGGGGCAACAAGAGGAAAATGGTGTACAGAAGACAGTATATGATATATGACAGTAAGCTATTTTCACTTCTCTGGGTTAAAAGGTTCTCCTCTCTCTCTCTTTCCAATGTTAATAGTAGAAAGCAATTTTTTAGCAGGAGCTTTTTCACTCCCAAGGGTAAAGTTTTCCATATTGCTGAAACTTAACTTTGTAAATATCACTAAAAGAGAGGAAATAAAGACGAGTGGGGCAACAAGAGCAAAATGGTGTACAGAAGACAGTATTTAACAAAATTTCTGTCCCAATGGTATATGACAGTAAGCTATTTTCACTTCTCTGGGTTAAAAGGTTCTCCTCTCTCTCTCTCTTTCCAATGTTAATAGTAGAAAGCAATTTTTTAGCAGGAGCATTTTCATTCCCAAGGGTAAAGTTTTCCATATTGCTGAAACTTAACTTTGTAAATATCACTCTGCTGGATCATTCCATAAGAGCAAACTTTATGGTGCAAGAAGTATCAGCAGCAGTAGTGATAATATCCATTTTACTTATTCTTCCTTCTCATGTTTTTTTTCTTCAACTTGTTTTCATTTTTTCCTTTTTTGTCTTTGCGTTAAAATGGTGTTTTTCCAGACAAAACAAGACAACAATATGTGCGTGTTTCTCTTATTATGTTTCTTGCAAAATGAAGAGGGGAGGGAAGTGGTGGTATATATGTGTTTGCTTTACTTTTTCTTAGCATTTTTTTGCTGGTGAGTGAAAAGGCGATCAAGTTTGAGTAGAGTGTTGTTGGTGGAGGAATGGAAGAAAAACTTTTTCCATCTTTTAAACAAAGCATCTGTAAACGACTTGAAATAACGGTAGAGCAAGCAAGCACCACCACCATCGCCAGACTCACAAAAAAAGTTACAGGATATTTTTGTACCATGGATCGCCAGTATATGTATATGCCTTACTTTTGCAACACCTCTACATATAAAAAAGAGTGAAAAACCACGTTTGTTAACTCGTATCGACTTTTCAATTTATTCCGTATCACTGAGCTTAACGGTAATCTGTTTTATCTTTTCTGCTTTTCGATCACGATTAAATGGAAGGAAGAACTGGAAAAGTGAGCTGGATCGAACCTGTATGTGTTTTTGTATGCTTTGATATTCTGTACAAATTCACATGCTTTCTGAGAAAAAAACGGCCCAGGGTAGACACATTGGCGATTAGGTATACACACTTGTGTTTTTCAAGTTAAAAATCGAAATCAAGATTTGCAGTTTAAAAATGAACAGCATATAATTAAAAGCGTACTGTGTGTACTACTTATGAGATCTTCAAGAGATTAAGACGAACATTAAGTTGTACTACAGTACAACATCCTATACAAATGACTACTGACTTTCTCTTTTTCCTAAAACCTTTCTTTGATAATCCGATTATCGCAAACTATTATGAAGTTCATAATATGATATACAAAACAGGACAGACAGAAAGAGCAAAATTAATTATTATTCTAATCATTAGGTACGCAAATGCGCCAATAAAAAATCAACTATTTCATAATTTTCCTAAAACCTTTCTTTGATAATCCGATTATCGCAAACTATTATGAAGTTCATAATATGATCTATAAAGCAGGACAGACAGAAAGAGCAAACTGAATTATTATTCTGATCATTAGGTCTGATCGCAAATGCGCCAATAAAAAAATCAACTATTCCATAAATTAATATGGACATTCCACTCGTTTTGAAACAAAACATTTAAAATATCGGACAACTCCTAAAGCATTACTAAAAGTTTAAATCTTCTCATGACATGAATACACCGGGTTTTGTTAACAGTGCAATCACCAGTGACCTGTTTCTTGTATAGCTATACCCTCAAATTTGACATATGCGTTTCTTGTTTGTCTTCAACAAGATGTCTTTAACATTTCAAGCAACAAAAGAGTATTAACTATGAAGATTGCAAAGAAAAAGTAAAATGAATGAAAGAAAAGGATGGAAAACAAAGGGCTTTGAAGGGCTTTTGTTCTCCTATACATCAAGCATAATAATAATAATAATAAAACATTAGACGTATATTATGCTCCACTCGATAGCCTCCCGTAATATTATAAATCTAACGTTTCCTCTCTTGAATTCAGATTGTGTTTTCCATTTGACAGAGAGATTTTGACTGTCGCTCTTTCCCAGTGTAAGTACAAAAGGTATTAAGCATAAAGCACACAAAAGACGCATCAAAACCAATGAAGTTTTGTGCAGCCAAAGTAGTTGTCGCAGAAGAAGAAGAATACGAAGAAGAAGAAGTGAACGTTGCTGCTGTGGTATTATTAGAGAGTATCTCAAAAGAAAATAACTCGTTCACTTCACGTCACAGGAAAAAGTGAAAGGGTATCAGTTTTCACTGTACTTTGTTTGATCCCAGAAAAGCTTTGGCTCAAAAAATCCTTTTGGTTGTGTTTTGCTACTACTGCTGCTTCTCTACTGATGCTACTCTTACAGGATATTATGCATTTTATCCTTTTTTCTTCTTGCTGTAATTTCCATGTCCTCTGTCCCCAATATTGTACTTGGTGTTTTACTTGCAAAATTTCAGTACTCTAAATACAGCGGGTGTTTAAAAAGATTCAAAAGAGGAAAAAGGGTGTGCATATATACACATATATGAGTTGTAGTAATAAACGCTCGCTTCTTGCCCTTTTGAACACAACATTGCTTACTTTCACCAAAAGAAAACATACATACATACAAATATGTTTAGAATGTGTAGAGCACATCACAATCAGCATGTAGCCTCTTTCCTTCCTGTTTCTCGTTACCCTTTATAGCCTTTTTAATGCATCTTGCATGTAACTAGTTAATCCCGTTTCAAGTGAGGAGGATACATGCTGGATTCATACTTCAAACTTCATTTCTTCCGAAAAGGAGCTACAGCATAAAAGTCTAAATAGCCATAAAACAGAAGACGAAAAATGGAGTCAAAGTGAAACGATGGGGAACAAGAGACAAGCTGAGACAGTTTGAGCTGCTTGCTACTATATAGCTCCTGTTCCGTTACTATAATACGTAGTTTTTTACTGGCTTTTTAAGGCTATTTTACGGAGTGACTAGTATCCGAGCAAATGGATAAAGTACAGGAAGCACCTGCCAAAAATCCAGCCAAATTCTTCTATGAAAAGGAAACCCGGCTTTTTATATTACGTTAAAGTCAATCTCTTCCTTTTCCATTCACTCGCGTCTCTCTTTTACTGACACAAAGAGAAGAAAACGGGAAATCCTCTTGTAACTTTTTGTCCTGACTCACTCACTACTGAGGAGCTTGTGTGTGTGTGTGTGTGTGTGTGTGTGTGTAGGCAAGTTGAACTTTTCATGGTCTCTTTCCCTCCGTATCAAACTACCTATTTATCTTTTAATGTAACTAAACTAGTCCAAAAAGTGGTGACTGGTATTTATAAGCAGTGCTTACTGCTTCACATTTTGAACTACAGCATGGAACAGAAATAAGAAGCTGGAGGAATTACTATTGCCATCCCGAGGTTGTAGTAAACTCGTAAAATTTTCTATGTAAATCAGAAAAAAGAAAGTTGGAGTGGTAGTGTAATTGAAATAAGCGTATAAAGGGATTTTGATAAATTCGCCCATGCATTTACGGAATATATTTATGTCTTTAAAAGTAAAACAAGGCAAGGTTTTAAAGCAAAATTCAGGTTGAAATACACAAGTAAAGTTTGCAGTAAGCATGGGCTTAACTTTATTTAGTTGAGATAGAAAGTAGAAGCTAATAAATGAAAAAAATAAATTTGCCATTTACGTTTCATAAGAATAAAGGAAGGGACAAAAACCTGCTGCTGTTGTTGCGCTTTCATTTATCTCACGACTTACACCAGACAATTTATTTCACGCAGACTCATGTTAAAAAGTTGATAAATTTATTTTCCTCCTCCACACAAAACCTGGTGGGGTGACCAACGACAGCGATATGACAGTTGCTGCAAATTAATTTCATTCAAGAGGTACAGTCCTCAATGTCTGTACTCGCAAAACGGTACACTTTAAATATTTCTCATTCTTTCAGCTTCAATTCTCTTTAAATGGTCAACATGGCCGCAAATCTGTATTTATCATGCTGACTGCATGAGTATTAAGCTGAGATGATGCTCATTATTCGAAACCTATGTTTTGAAACCTTGATTTAATTCACTTTTATATTCTCCTTTAATCAATCTGGGCTAATGATGTAGAAATAGTTATGTATTTGACTTTTCATTTTGAACCTGCCCATTACAGGAAATGAAATAATTAATATATACAGCTTTGGCGGTCATTGTTTTCAAGCAAGTGCTTCCACCACCACATCCGAGAATACAAAAAGCAGCTTTAAAAGCTGATCACTGTAAAGAAAAAATCCAACTGAAAGTCAGTCTGTCTCATCTGACATTACATAAATTATTTTACTTTATCAGCTCCACATTTCCAAACACGGGAGCACAAAAACCCATCCGCGAAGTGTGATAAGGGCTTGCTCAAATCAGTAAAGTCGTTTGATGAAAAGAGAACGTTGCTGTAAAACTGACTACTAGACCAGTATTATCATCAACATCATATTTAACAGCGCATGTAAACCCAGCTAGCTAGCTTGCTAGATATTGCACTCATCGTTTTTCTTACATATTGAAAGCAATAAATTTTAGGAAATAAAGTAATTGACTGGCCAAACTTGGGCATGATACCATCCATTGGCTTGTTAATGCTTCGGCTACGAATGAATACTGCTTATTAACTGTATACCTACTTACTAGCTGCTGCACAGAACAGAGAAATTACACTTTGCAAAAACCAAAAGATAATCTGAATGAAGACCAAATAACAATATAATATCCCTGCAACACCACACCGAAAGTACGAGAGTTTAATAGTTACGAAATTTTTGTCATTCGTATGCGCTGAAACTGATCACTAACAAATACAAAATACAACTAATTACTGTTTATAGGTATAGGTATGTTGTAAAAAAGCTAGTAGTAAAAGATACACATACACAAGCTGCTGCAAAGAACAGAGAAATTGCTTTTTGCAACATGGTATGCAAAAGCCAAAAGATAATCCGAATGAAGACCAAACAACAATATAATATCCCTGCAACACCACACCGAAAGTACGAAAGTTTAAAAGTTACAAAAATTTTGTCATCCGTTTGTATGCGCTGAAACTGATAAACTAAAAAGTACAAAATACAACTAATTACTGTTTACAGGTATAATTTATCCTATTATAGGTTATTTTGTAAAAATTCTAGTAGTAAAAGATATACATATACATAACCTAATGTATGTATCATGAATATGGTATTGACCCTACCTAATTCAAATTTTCTCGTTCAAAAACTTTTAATGTCGTGATAAAGTTAACCTTTAAAAGGAGCCTTTCACACACGATCAACTCGGAGCAACAAAGTGTATTTTTTGCGTCATCATCACAGCTTCTAGTACTGCAAACTTTTCATACAAGAAATTATATTATTGCAACTTTTTTAACAGATTTTTTTCATTTACGTCTGTGGTGTGTAGGCATGTCTGTGTGAGAGACAGTGAGATTCAAGCATAATCAGTGTAATGTAATAATCACATTAACCATATATATTTTTTGCATCATACTGAAATGACAATGAGAGTGATGCTGTACATTCATGAAATGTAACTTTTTCATTGTCATAGTCATCATCATCGCATTATTATGACGAGTTTAGGATGATCAACCCAAACTAAACCAAAGTAGAATGACGGACGGATGAAGGAGACTGAGGGAGAGAAAAAAGGCAAAATACTACCACTATAGCACTTGCAGCAGCAGTAGTAGTAACATTTAACCAATATGGATGTCCCACACAAGCGTGTGAGTCTTTTGACAGATTTATGACTTTCGAAGATGTCTATTAAGGGTAAAAAGTGTGGTAGCAAAAAAAGTAAATGGTATCATGGATGTCCCACACAAGCGTGTGAGTCTTTTGACAGATTTATGACTTTCGAAGATGTCTATTAAGGGTAAAAAGTGTGGTAGCAAAAAACGTAAATGGTATCAGCAAGCTCTCTAGCCACCTTTTCCACTGCTCACTACTTCTACTACTACCAATACAACTGCTCTCTTGTCTTTTCAGCAGCAGCAAACAACAGTAGTGGCGTCTTTGTCGACTTTATACTTGTCTGTCCCTGTCTTCTCTTTGCCTTTTTTAAGCTATGTGATATGATTTGAACTTCAAAGTATGTATGTGTAGGTATAAAAAAGTAAATTATGCTTGTCTACTAAAAAGTTATCATTTTCTTCCACGGTTGGTGTTGAGATCCAAATCATAATATTTGGTGAGCTTCTGAGCAAGTTCATAATAGGAAATTTTTGATAGTCTTATGAAACTATACACTTTATATTTCTTTATATTCTTTATAATCTTTATATTTTATTCAATATAAAAATCAAGTAGATAGAGTCAAACGCATACACTCGAGTGAAAAAAGTGTAAGGTAATTTTATTTTTGAAGAAAAAAAGTTAACAAAATATATTTTCTTACCCAGCATGAAGTACCATGTAGAAAAGAAATCTCCAAACTTCTTGGCGTTTGTCAGGTCGGTACACAAAGGGTGAGTCCATTGGAAGCGGTCCTGAACTTGAGATCTCTCCATGCCACACAGTATAGTATGTGAAAAATCCAAGCTGTTTTTTTTTCAAATTTTCAAAAGAGAAAAAAATCCAGTTCGTTCAATAAGGATATATTCCATTATCGAATGTTTAGTAATCACATCATCATCATCATCACAGGTTCAACAAGGCAGTGTTGGCGGCGATGAGATTTGAAGATGGTGGCGATCATCGGATGAGAAGATAAAAATGATGATGAAAATGAGAACGACACGTAACAAACATGGAAGGAAAAGGAAAAACAATAAAATGCTTCATTAAAATTACATTAACAACAACTTCATTTCAAAATTTTACCACCATCATGCACCACCCTTATTTATTTTAAAGTACAGCAGGTTATTTGATCAACGACTAAAAGACGTAATTTTAATGATAAAAATTCTGTAAAAATGTAGGTAGGTTTCTGGGTGGCTCCCTCAACAAAAAAAATCGGTTTGCTCCTATCGAGATTGTCATTTATTTTTTGGGAAAATAATAGCCTTGTACTATACATGTGCGTAGGAAACACGAAGAAAGGGCGAAACAGCTTTTTTTACGCCGCAAAAGACAGTGACCGAGGGAGATTTAATGAGATGAAAATAGGTAGTTTTTTAGAGTAAACGAAAGTCGCGCTGATTAGCTTTATATGGGCTGGTTTACGGTGATAAATCTGGAGTAAAGTATGGCACTTAAAGAAAATGAGATGCGTTTTTAAACACATTGCGAGATTCAACAGTAAAAACGAGATGAATGTAAAAGGGGAGGAAAATGCAAATTAAGATTTTTACAACGTATCAAAGTAAATAGTGAGTACACCAATGATTATCGACAAAACTAAAATAACGAGTTCAAACCAACAAATGCTCGCATATCTGCTGAAATGTTGTATAATACTCGTTTCAAACTTTATGGGTGAACATTCTGTTGTCAAAATCTATTTTCCAATTCCATACTTTTGCAATGTGGTATATAAAATTTGCATCGTTGAACCATTTTCTAAACAATGTTTTGCATATAGCAGCCTAGATGATAGAGTTACACAAGCGCGTTATGACAGAGAAAAGAAAATATATAATACATTATCAAATATAAAGAGTTTCGCTACAACTGTATTATTTTTTTGACAAAAACGGCAACATCTATAGGAAAAAGCTCTGATCTATCTATCTATATATCTATACTTTTTCAAACAATATGCTACTCTGCAAATTTTGTGCAAAAGAAGAAGAGTTCTAAAATTTTCTATCAATAAATTCCAATGTATGTAACGAGTAGATGCGTGTACCAGTGGCAAATGCCCACATATAAAACATTCATTGTATACCTACATTTCAGAATTATCTACCCTCATTTAATTTGAGCCAAATTTTGTAAACCAGAGAGAGAGAGAGAGAGAGAGAGAGGTAGGTAGGTAGTTAGGTGCACTCCTACACGAACTCTCACGCACGATACGATGATAAGGATGCTGGTACATGATATACTTTGTAAGTAAAAGTAAGTATAACGTTTTAGTTTATAAGATTTGCTTACAGTTCCAGCACAACAAAACTCTAATGCAGAACAAAATGTTGCAGTTTTTTACATTATGTTTATAATGGTTACATCAAAACATGAAATACGTATGTACATCAAAACATTGAATCATTAAAACTTTCGTCAAACATTCTTTATATCTTGAAGGAGAACGTTGGTTGGAATATGTGGCACTGAACGCTGCATAAAAGTATGTATCAGAATGACGAAAGTTTTAAAAGACTTGTTTGCTTGAAAGTAATTCGTACATGGATTCGCGTAAAAATGATGAAACGTGATGGTGTGGGAATTTTAATTCTATAATTAACATTTTAGGAAAGTTGAACAAAATCATTAAAACTTCCGTCAAACATTGGTTATATCTTGAAGGAGAGCGTTGGTTGGAATATGTGGCACTGAACGCTGCATAAAAGTATGTATCAGAATGACGAAAGTTTTAAAAGACTTGTTTTCTTGAAAGTAATTCGTACAAGGATTCGCGTAAAAATGATGAAACGTGATGGTGTGGGAATTTTAATTCTATAATTAACATTTTAGGAAAGTTGAACCTGGTATTGAGAGAAAGAAGGAGGTATATGGGAAGCACGGGTTACATATGCATATTTGTGCACATGCCCAGATATTCTATTTTACCCAGTTGTGCGGGGTGCTGTTTTTTTAAATACAATTTCGACCTGTCTTTGGACACATACTTTTGCCTCGTGTAGAAAGTTTTAAAAGACTTGTTTGCTTGAAAGTAATTCGTACATGGATTCGCGTAAAAATGATGAAACGTGATGGTGTGGGAATTTTAATTCTATAATTAACATTTTAGGAAAGTTGAACATGGTATTGAGAGAAAGAAGGAGGTATATGGGAAGCACAGATTACATTTGAATATATGTGCACATACCCAGAAATTCTATTTTACCCAGTTGTGCGGGGTGCTGTTTTTATACATTTTCGACCTGTTTTTGGACACATACTTTTGCCTCGTGTAATTAAATTTGGAACAGTTCATTTTTCAGTGATATTTTTAGATGCGCTGGAATTTAGTTTTAGTGAATTTTTAAACACAAAAAAAATCTATAACTTATGAAACGACAAAGATGAAGCATCCGTACAATGACATTTTCGAAAATGCAAATACCTGAACCACTTTTTGTACCCGTCACAATTTCTCGCTTGCCGACATCAACATACCTCTGATGACGGTTACATTTACATACATGAACATGATCATGACAGACAAGAACAAAAGAAAGTTTTTCATGCTTTACAAAACAGCAATGAGCGGTAGATGCAGAATTTAGAATAAAACATACAAATAGTTTTGTCATATTCCATGTGTACAAAATTTTGTGCACAGCAGACTAGAAATTTGCAATTGAGAGGAGCAACGAGGCCATGGAATTGTCGCTACT